>MIQA02003179.1:0-29038 GCA_001887855.2 Sclerospora graminicola | reverse complement strand
AACGTAGGAGCGCCGACTCCCTGGTCTACCTCGTCTGCAGGATCATCCCATTCAATAAGGCAAATTTTGTACTAATGCTATTAACCCACAAAGAATGCTCTTGGCGCGTAACAAGACCACAGTGAAGCGATCTTCCCCCAAAGATGATCATAAAATCAGCAAACCGGGTCATCGAATCCAAACAGGCTTTAGTTTTCGTCATTTTTTTCACAAAATTTCCCCCGTTTGGACATCCAGGTTTAGCTCTTGCTGATGACATCTAAATTTCCCAGCACCTCCGACATCAGATTCTTCGATCCTATCCCACTCGTCAGTCCGTTTGGTTTACCGAAGAGCAATTCGAATGATGACTTGGGTTACGACGGTAGGATATCATAAAAGTTAAGTACATGTACTGTACTTCGAAGTAGTACAGACAATTCCCGCAAATTGTTAGGTTGTGAAAACTTCATACCCTTTCTAAACAATTTGTGCGTGGACAACATACATATGATTACTGATAGCGATTTGTCGGTGCAACACAAGATTACAAAATCCACGACACAGAGAATGCCTGCTGCATGCGCTTCCTCGTTGCTCCGTCGATACCGGTATGGGCCTTGAACGTGTGACATCTGTACTCCAAGAGGTCACTTCCAACTACCACACGGATGTTTTCGTGTCTCTGTTGCAAAATGTAGCCACTGTGTTAGATGCTCGGCGCTCGGTTACTTCTCATCAATCATTTGCAAGTGCTCTTGAAAAGGAACTCGACCCACGCAACAACCAGTTTGGTACTGGAAAGGAAATTCAGACTCAACGCATTGTTAGTGATCACCTTCGAGCCACTTATGCATTATTGCTCGACGGCGTCTTCCCTTCCAACGTGGGTCGTGGATATGTGCTACGTCGTATCATTAGGCGGGCCATTCGGCATGCTCGGCAGCTTGGTTTTCCCTTTTCAATGGCATTTGATGTCCATTGACTCATCTTCAAATGATGTATTACTTCAGTAGCAATGCTTTTGACTAAACTATCCACCAGTTGAGCGCGTTTCTACCGACGTGAATAATGCCGACGTTCTCCATTATTTCTGTTGTTGCTATAGGGGCTAGTCGGTAGCGCCTCATGCAACCTCGCGTAGCCACGATTACTGGAATTTCTGCTAGTTCGGGACGAACTATACTGCCCATCTGAGAAGATCTGTCGTACGAGTTATAATCCTCGTCTTCATCGTAGTCATAGCTATGGTCAACATCCTGACCACGTTTTCGACTAGTTACACGCTGTCCGCCGCTGAAACTATTGTTCTTTGAGTTATTATGGCAATCCACAGCGAAGTGTCCAGACTTGCCACACTTGAAGCAGCTGGCTTCACACCTGCTGTATCCATTAGAACGCATTGGACACTGGAAAGCAACATGACCAGCCTCATTGCACACAAAACAAGTCTGCACTGAGCGTCCACGAGCCGTTCGAGTAGCAAAGTTGATCGGAGCTGGTTCACGGTATTTCCGGCACCCTTCAAGTGCGTGGTTTCCTGCACAATTGGGGCAGTACACACGTCTATCGGAAGGAGGTGCCAAAGGGACACAATACAGATGACCGACTTTTGTACACACCATGCACGTCAGATGCGTTTGGTTCCCAACGTTATTGCAATGATCTCTCATATGACCAGGACGTCCACAAATTTCGCGCGACTCGATTGTTAACTTCCGATTATTGCACCCCTGTTTGAAATACATAAGACTTAGATGAATAAAACTAATCGAGCATTTTGTAAAACAATATACATACTCTCTCCTGGTGTCCGAGCTGCAGACAATTTGCACATGGTAGATTGGGACACTCCCACGACTGATGTCCTCGCAATGCACAGTAATAGCAAGGCGGATGTAATTTGTCGTTTACGCAGACTTCAGCCATATGTCCCACCTCGCCACAACGAAAGCATTTTGTGGCTAGGTCTGTGACAAAATATCGATTCTCCTTGCGCTTGCGTCCATCCTCCTTCTTGGTTTTCTTCTGCTTGTTCGTTTCCTTTTTATCTTTCTCAACTGCCTCCGTACGGTTTTGTGTTGTGGTGTCGAATAACGGAGCTCCGACCTGTTTTTTGGTACTCTGGACTGGCTCATCTTCGTCCTCTATACTAATATCTTTTTCCACAACCACGTTGCCTGTTTCACCGCGATATCGCGAGCTAAAATCACTCAGAATAAAATCATTAATCGGTTCCAGCGGAGGATCCTCCTGTACTACAGATTTCCGCTCTTTTGAAGGTGCCCAAGAAGCGAGCTTGTGCACACTTGGACAACGTAACACCCACTCTTTTCTTCTGAATTTCCGGTTCATAGTTATCACCGTCAATCTCAATCACATCATGACTCATCTCTTTCCGAGTTGTCAAGTCAATTGTAATTGGTTCACCCATATCGTCGCCATCCGAGATGATTTCTGATTCTTCTGATTAAGTATACGGGTGGGCTGGACGGCACAAGTCACGAGCCTCCTGAAAAGCTCTTTGCCTGAGGGAATGACGTACTCGAATATAACAGCATTATTTTTTCCAGCTGATGGATCGGAACCTAGTGTTGAGGCACAAGTAGACCATAGTTTTCGTCTTGGTTGTGCCGTGAACACACAGCAACACACTTGCTTCAGCATTAAAAGATGAGTGGGGTGAGCACGTCACGCAAGCTGGCTCATTAGTTACAAACGACCGTTTTTTTCTTTTCGATTTTGCTCACTTTGGCGCGCTTACTGTTGAAGAAATGGCGAGCGTAGAAGCAAGAGTAAATGAGTTTGCAGCTGCAGATTGCCAAACGTACTTTTAGTGTCGCCAATCGTTGGTACTATAAACTGCAAAAATTGATGTCTGCATACATTTCTATACCTTCATAATAATATAGTTTAATGATTCGTTTTGGACCTAACAATTTGAGGGGATTGTCTGTAGATTGTTCCTCCCCGTTGGTGCTTGTTCTCCGCGCCTCGCGCCGCGCCCCCGACCTTCGCTTCGCTCCGGTGGGGCTCCGCTCTCTAAGCGCTCTTTTTTATGTTCCTACCATATGGTTCTTGTATACAAATTCTTTTATGTGTCGGAGGATAATGTCGGAAGCATTTGGCTCCGACATTATCCGAAACGGGAAACTTAGACTTGAAAAAGTGTCGGAACTTGTCGGATAAACGATCATATTTATCCATATCCTTGTGAGACTTGATTTCAAGGCAAACAGAATTTGAAAGTAGCAATATTGCAAAAAATGCTGAATTTTTCCGTGGTATATAATCTATGTTTCCATTGGCACAAGTGGTATATTTTATACATATTTCAAACTTTTGGTATAAATTTCCCATTAACTTTCGAAAGTGGTTGAAAATGCCCGTTGTCCCTTATTATAAATAAAAAATCGATCATACTTAAGCCCACAAAAATAAGATAGAACAGGACCGCTGAGTCAGAAGATATATGTGTTTAACTTTCGCTTTGGCTTTCGTCATTAAGTTTCTTAGCCAAATACGTTAAATCTCTACGCTATATTTGTTCCTGCTAGTCCGAACGTTACCTCCACGACCACTTATAAACACTATAGCAACTAAAGAAGTGCGCTTAGCAACACTTGTGAAAAGTAAACGAAAGAATTCCACCCAAAAGGAGCCCCTGATACAATCACACCTCTTTTACTAGCCAAGGAAATTCGAGTGGTCCAGATATGGAAACACAATGCATGGGGGGATGAGATACGGTAATATTTGAGCCCACAAGTCTGTCCTAAAAAATGATTGAGTTTATACCGAAGTTTCTTTCCCTAGGAACTTGCCGGGGCACACACGTTTGCTTGTGACTTTTTCAGAAATAGAGGCACGAAAACAACTCATCCACACATCTGGTTGCCAAAGCTCATTTGCGAGGGGTAGATGGAGATATACCGACGCTGTCCAGCGAGGGGTTGGCGATGTCAGGTCCGATAGGTATATTTTATTCGTGGACAAAAAATATCTGTCAAAGCCATACCTTTCTGTATCCAAAATACCTTAGCTATAATTGCAAAATGGTGAGCCTAACGGAGGAACTCACGGAGGCGGTTAGACCGACTATCAGCGCTAATGGCAGCAGTAAGTGCGAGAGAAATTTACTGAAAAAGAAAATTCACTTTTTCTTTTCACACTAAATTAGAAGTGCTGCAATTGCAAAGAGTACACAGCAAATGCGGCTGAACCCGAAACTCTTCTTTTTAGCAACTTTCTGGATGTATGACATCTATTCCTCAATCGGCGGTAGCATTTGTCAGGTGCAAGGCTTTGTTTGATTCTTTGCTAGAAACCTCAGAAGGATCTTTGTTTTCAAGATTGTCTCTACCTTACAAAGTTATCCAGCTTATTACATGCCTTATTGTAGAAGTATTACTGGTACCAGAGCCCATTGGGGCTGATGGTACTTTGTCTTCCGCTTGTTTACGGACATGGACGAAGCCAGCTGGACTAATCCTGTTGCAAAACGATATGCATTTTCGGTGTCTTGGTCGCCTCCATACTATCCTGATGGGTTTTGGATCGGCATGGCAGTCGATAGACCAGCCAAGCTTCCAGTTTGACTGAGAGCGCGCGCATGCAGGATTTTGTGGTCTGTGCATTGTAGACGCTTTTTTTTTCGTACACTGGCAACTGACGATACACTTTAGATATTTCTTCTGGTGGATGAAGAACAGAGATATGTGCTGGTCCATATATTTTGGAAAGCAAATCCTTCAAGCCAAAGTTAACCTCGTCGATGGACCTTAAACGGCCATTTTTTTCAAAATAAGAGGTCTGGCGCCCAATGGCTGAAGAGGTGAACACTCATGAAAGATCCAGGAAAAGGGGGAAATTCGCTCGTCTATACAAAAATACAGTGTGTTGATTGGTGCAGACATTTGTGGATTCAGATACAGGATTTTTGCCGCGTAGGAAAGTCCTCATTGGGAGGTGTGACTGTACAAGGGAGGAAAATGTAAAAGTGAATATATTTAGTTAGGACTAAATATAGTTAACCTAAAATTATGTAATTTGATAAGACCTACTTTTAACTTTTTTTCCAAGGCACAACTTCAAACATAGCAATGTAAGACCTGCGTCTCGCAGTCCAGTCACTGTATTTTTACACTCCTTTTCGCCTTGAACCAACAGACAACTCCCTCAAATTCAGACAGCAAAAAATGATCTGATTCTAATTCAGTTTCGAAGAGAGTAAAACCGATGAAGGTACTGCAATCGCCTATATAATGGTCCTTTAAGAAGCGATGTCACCTTTAAAGTATTGGTCGTTGTCGTGGTGGAGCCGATTTCCAACTCCAGAACGGAGGTTTTGGGTGGAATTCCGATAAACACTAGCCCGGACGACCAACTGTCGGAGGGGGTACTCCGTTGATCCTGATCGGCATCAGGATCGGATGAATCATCACTATGATGACTGATCCGATCCTCCCGGTCATCCGAGCGGTCGTCATGTGCGATAGAATCCATATTTATCTTCATCACGCCTGCGTACCCATTGATCTTCAATGGTTACACTCACTCAGGTGGTTTCTAGATGAGAAGGGTGATTCGAATCAGGTTGGAGGGTATGACCTTCTCAAAACGGAGGTGTTCTCGGGTGGAAATCTTCACCGGAGAACGGGTTAGGGTCGACACTCATTTTTTTAAGTATCTAAGGGCACTGATCGGGTAACTTCGTCGGATCAGGCCAGCCAATAAAACGAGAGATTATAAGAAAACCACAAAAACTACAATATAACCACGATCTTCCACAACGTTATCTCCACGTAACCATTCCAATTAATAAAATTGTTCAAAATACGTGCGCATGAGGGGGTGAGGGTCGAAAACCTAAGCAAATCTCGTCGGGGGACTTCCGGTAAGCCAAAACGCATCTATACACATCTTACCCGGGAATTAAGTTGAGGTACAGGGGCCTAGTTAAATCTGTGCTCCCAATGACCGCGACACGTAGCGGAGCGACTCTTTGCTTAGGGGTAAATTCAAACCCACTAATTTATATGCAAAATATCTAATACCTAATGTACCATACACCAACTTAAGTGACCCCCACCTCATACTTCAATCTTGATCATCTTGTCACAAAGTTATTCCGGTACCACCATAAACCAGTCTTCAACGCTTCTTCAACCTGATCCGTACCACCTAAGAGCGATCTTCAGCCGATCCTCATCCAGTTCTCTGCCGATCTTCAACCAACCCGATCTTCAAGTATCAGCTCGGAACCAGCTCAGGATCGGCCTCTTGGGACGTTGTACATCCGATTCAACACTGATCTTAGCTGAACTCCTTCTTTCTTATTGGATTCAGGGCCGATCCAGGCCCGGCCCGGGAATCCGGTTGAATCAGCCCCAAATGACTTCAAGCCACATCAATATTACCCAGGCAACGACATCTCCCGCTCGCCCAACCCTGTCATCAACCTTCATTATACGTTAAACCGCGAGGTCGAACTAAATCGGCACTCCTTCAGAATCGGACTCATTCTGATCTTTTAATGCTGATTCGGAGCCAGTTCATTGACCCCTGCCACTTGTTTCGGCTGATATGCTCCATAAAGCTCACCGTTTCACACATAGGACCCCGTCATACAATTGGTCTTCTTACTCTAGGGCGGATCCAAATCGTTCGGCCGGTCAACCGAGATCTCAATATCGCATCGCTCGAACCCCTTGGATCGGTGATGATCTGCTCCAATGATCAGGTTCTACCACGCCCGATATATCAAACCGTCCATAACACTGTTTATCACATATGTCTTGACCGGCCCGGTCTTGCACGACCCCGGTCCGGTATCTGGATATTCGCATGGATCGTGATATTTACGGGTCCGTTGTCCTCTGGAACAGGGTGTGACAACGGCATCATCTTGTTTTTTCTCCTCGTTTTATGATAGTTCGTTATTACTTATGTACCATCCTGAGTGGAGAAAATTTATCCCACCCATCAACGGTTCTATCTTGATGGGTGTTCCCACAACCAGCAATCAACAGCCATATGTCGACCACTTATCCCTGATTGTTGTTGAATCACGCTACCACAGCCGCCCCTGAGACTAACTGCAGCCGCGCAAAGAGTGCGGTTTGACTCACTCCATAACAATATTTCCCACTTGGTGATCATGATCCGGTTCTGTCTCCTGATTCTTATCAGGTCCATCCGTCTGATTCTCCAGACGATTCCTCGCACACCAAGATCAAGTTCGTCTGATCTGCAACCTTCGGTTACCATGTCTTCTCCGGCCTTGACTTCCCTGACCATCACAATCGCGACCAGATCTCTATTTCTGACATCAACTTTAACTCCCTTCCGCCCGCCCCTGAGTTTTGCCACCTGGTCCCTTCCGAGCCGTTCCTTTAGCTCCCTGGAGCAACTGGCACTCTTAATGGAAGGGATAGGTTCACACTCCTTAGTTTTGGCGGACACTAGCCGACTGCGACTGGGTCTTTGTGACGCGATTCCTGAGCTGGCCTCCTTATGCGAGACCAACCGGACGCTTTGTGCTGGATTGTTCAACCAACAAGTTGCGTTAGATCACCTTGAATGTGGATCTGCGGACCGGGTTCAGCGACTATCAGCCTTACTGGTGGAATAAGACCAGTTTAGCGCACTTCACGCTGATCAAAACCATGACCAATCAAGATTGGAAGACCGTATCCAGGTCTTGACGACTGAGTGTGATCAGTTATCCGCCGTTCTTGCTGCTCTATGTATTTCGGCAAAACCCTCCGACTCCGTTGCCTCGCTGCAGTCCATGGTTTGCGCCCTATGTATCACTGTCCGTGATCAAGGTATGTTTCGTTCAATGTGACTTATCAGATACAGATGAAAAACTTCTTTTACTTCCTCCAGATGATCACCTCGATAATAAGAAGACGTCAATGGTTGGGATGGTGGACCACTCGTAATTGCTCAAGAACCACCATCATAACCATGACCAGTTGATCCAAGAGAGAGTTCTTGAAATTCAAGACGTGAACGGTGGGAGGTAGAGACGCGCCATATGGATGAGCAGGTCGACTTCCTGGTCAAGAAGCTCTTTGATTCTCATATTGGCCGTACCAGTGTTCAGAAACGGTTGAGTGAGAATCAGAAAGAGGCTAAGGATCGTCGGATGGAATTAACTCTCACCCGGATTAAATTCGAGACCTTGAGTTGGATGAGCACGCTTGGCCCGTCGACGCTTTGGTCTGAAGAAGGTCGCCCACCAGACGATTGATAAGTGGATCGGTCCGAATGCTGGGTCTGAATCGCTCCCAGTTCCAGAGTCGTCGGGTTCAGCAACTCGTAAGCGGAAAAGTGAATCTAAAGGGAAGCCGGTTCCTACCAAGCATCCTCGCCTCTTCGTTCCCGATTCCGATGATGATTCGAAGAACTTGGATGAACAGACCCAGAGAGCTTTGGCCAAGTCGCGCAGTACCGGTCGTCGAGCTTCGACAACAAGCCCAGCAAAACCGGCTTCGTTAAGTCAAGTCATCGATTTACCCTGTTCAGACAACGATGGAGTGAACGAACTGGAAGGGAAACGACCAGATCCGGCCACTTCAAGTAGTCCTCTGTTGACAAATGCCGTGAACCGAGATGATTACACCCACGACCGAAGCGAGAAATTCGTGGACTTATATTTTATTTCTGACACTAAGCCGACAGCAGCTCAGTTTGCGTCTCGCAAGCCATGGGGTGCTCGTCAAATGTGAGATTAAACCCCGATGGTCCTTCAATTCAAGAAGAATATTTTCTTCGCTGTTTCTCTCGACCAGGAAGATGGATTTTCCCTGCCAAGTCGTCGGCGCCTCCGCGGGACCAATGACATCCATGTTTGCTCACTGCAAATGCTGTTCGGGTCATGATCGATTCGAAACCTATGAAGGTTCTTGCGACCCCTATGCTTGGGTTACATTTCCCCGATCGCCCCTGGTTTCACGCCCTAAAGTCCCACCCGGATGGGTGGATTCCCATATCGATTGACCATGGTCCTAGCAGAATTGGTCTAAACGCGACTTTAGGGGTGAAACCAGGGACGATCGGGGAAATCTAGCCCAGTAGTATGCGGAAAGATGATTGGATGTAACATTATTTCCTTACTCGCAAACGGCGCCGTAGCAAAGCAGGGTTCGCTTGGACTGCAATTTGTGATTTCGTGGTGGATGGCGTCCAAATCATCGACTTTGACTTGGACGTTTTCCTGTTTCCCTCAGTGTTGTACCTGCCTGTTAGACGATTAGAAGCGAGAGGGGTTACATCGGACGCCGGAGATTGGTACCCCGGTTATGGACATCCGACCCTGATCGGCTCGTTGCAAGATGCTTTGATCTTCACTAAACATTAAGATCCCTGGTGAAACCATTATCGCCTAAATACTATGGTTCAGCCGAGGCTTCCAATCTCTCGTCTACGTGCGGAGTATGGCCCATTACTATCGCGACAACCAGTTTCTCTTTTAATTCATTATTATATCACGATTACATTTTTCTTGTCTTTCTTGTATTCCATATTCGTGACCATATCTGCAGCTTCCAGATCTTGTCTTCATTTTGCCCATTTGATTGTTCCACATGTATATAAATGTAATTACCATGATATATATAAATGTTCGTCAACTCCGAACCAGCTAACCTTACTTGATTTTTATTTTAGTCAGATCGGCTCGATTAGCTGAGCCGTAGAGATATGCCGATCCAGACTAGTGGGATTCTGGGTTACCTTCATCATGAGTTTGCATATAACTCCGAATCGGTTCCGTCTCATTTGATGATGTTCAAATTATCTTACTAAAGATCCACAGCTGAGATCTCGCCTATCCACCCAAGACGGATCGTCACAACCTTTCCACCGGGTCAAGAAATCGCGATGGGTTCGACCAAATCGGCTCATTTTTCCTGATCGGGTGTCTAGAACTACGTATTCATCTTGATCTAACACTCTCTCCCAACTATCTACAGGTAAAAGGGCCTCGTCGAAGTGAAACCGTGGCTGATCTTCATGTGATAGCATGGTAATCTGGAAATTCCCTCACCAGCTTCAATTTCGACAAATGGACGATCGGGAAAACTCCGTAATCGGTGCCTGCGGTGATCAACCGGGCGGCATGATCGCCGATCAGCTCGGAAACACGGAATGTTCCGTGTCACAGATGTGCTAACTTCCTGGCATATCCTTCATTCACGCGATCCAGGTAACGCCAGACCCTTGATTTCTGTTTAATATTATGGAAATCAGCCTGATCATTATTCTGGTCAGCTCTTTCCTAGATCAACCTTCGAAGTCGTTCACTGACTTGTTCCCGCGCATGTTGGCAGTGGCGCAGAAGTCGCATCCGCCATCGGCGGGCCTCGCTATCCGAACCTCGGGTACATCCGACGGGAATCACCAATTCGATGGTAGATCGGGGGCCAAACCATACGCCAAATAAAAGGGGGAACCCGATCAAAGGAAGAATTCAACGCAAATACCAGTCTTTCTGCATATTTGTCCCAAATTTGTATTTTAATAGCTCTGGTTAGCGTCTGTACAATCCGTTCGGCGTTGCCATTTGCTTCCGGCCGGTAGGCTATGGTCGCACTTTGTTTCTGCCCAAGCATCGATTAAATGATCGGAAAACTTCAGCCATAAAACCTGGTTCCCGATCGTGTCTGATTACTTAACTGGCACCAAATCGCCTAAAAACACAAGCCTCATAATTGCGCGCGACCTGCCGCAGCTTTGGCGATCACCATTCCAGTAAATAAATCGGTTCCGATCAGCAGATCAGTATTGGCCTTGAATGATTTCAGCAGGGAAGTGATATGATACATCCCTATTACTTGTAAGGGGTAGATTGCCTGGATATTTCCGGGCGATCTACCTCGAATGATCGGCATACCCTTCCCGACTTTGCAATCTGTACACGTTCCAACGAATGTTTGGGCACTCCGATATAGACCTTTCCAGTGAAAAAAATTATGGATTCTGTGATACGCTCGGCCAGCACCTTGATGACCTAAACGGACATGATAGAGGTGTAAAATATCGGCTTGCAAAGTTTACGGATTCATAAATTTCGCTGATCGATCGAGATCCGCGTCAGCTTGATCAGCATGAGAATCGTAGAAAAGCAAATTGTTTCATCCATTTCGTAATTGGAAGTAAATATTACACAATTCTCGCTTCGTTTTGATTCAGTTTCACCAGGTCACCACTCAAAAAGGCTTTTAAATCAACAATCCACTTTTCTTCGTTTTGAGCCTTGATGATCCTTTCGTTCCGCAGCTTCTTCACTATTTTTTCGGTCAACCTTTTTGGGGTAAACCGGCCTGCTAGGTGTCGATCTGGTTGTGATCTCGTCGTGATCGATATTTGTGCTGATTTTCCTTTATCTTCCGAGTGAATCAGCTCGGGTAACCAATTAATTTCGACCAATACCCCCAGCAGTGCATTATCGGAATCATCGATCCAGTCTGATCACGCATGGCCATTCTGACCAGGTGATCCGCACTCCTATTCCAGTCGCGGTTCACGTGCAACAGGTCATGTTTCGGCCATCCTCGTATGGTTTTCATAACGCGATCATTCAACAACTTCAGGCGCGGAGCTTTGCAGTCGGTTTTCCCGGTGATCTGCCGGATCACCAAATTTGAATTTCCACAAATTTGAATCTTACCCTTCCTCTCTTTTGTTCTATAAGGAGATCCAAACCTAGCAACAAACCACGGTATTCGGCTTTTTTTACTGTGATACCTGGAGTATAATGTGAACCAGCAGATATGATAGTCTTTTCCGGTAATTTCCACAACAACGCACTATACGCTTCAACACATTTCTTTACAGTCGCTGATCCGATGACACTTATGACGATAAGGTCTTCATCCGAGCCTACAACCGGTGGTGGTGTAATGATCGATTCTGGCAGTTGTGTCCGTGGAGAAACCTCGATCAGGGCCTTGTCGACTTCTGACCGGGGGTGATACTGGCTGCTATGGTACCGAGGATTTCCCCTTCACCCTTGGTGCATTTGATGATTTTCAAAATCCACTGTGATAATAATGGTGGCCATCGACTCAGTCTTCTACCAATTCCAGTTGAAGACAATAACTAGGCCAGGGTGGACTGTCTAGACAGTACTTGGATTGGTCTGGTCACCAGCATAGAACAACAGACGTCCAATATGCGTAATAGTGCCAGCACTTCCTTATCCATAATGTCATAGTTAACCTCATTTGGTTTCAAAGTCCGGCTTTTGAGCGTTACTGGACAATACACTCCATCGTGAACTTGGACCAGTGTCGCTAATATTGTCCACTTACTTGCATATAAAATCACCATAGGGATCTTCTCCAGATCTAAAGGTTTCTGCACCGGGGTTGAAACTATCTTCACTTTCAGCATGCTGAATGCAACCATAGCTCGTTCCATATAACCTTCCTATCCGGATGTGGTTTGGTCGGTTAGAGAACCAGTTTTACATTTCGATTCATTCATTCCAGCCTCATGGTCGGCTTCAATCGGTGATATTCCCAGTCGAGGACGTTCTCGTAGCCTGTGGTAAAAAATCCACTTCTTTTAATTCGTATAATTGTGGTGTAGTCGCTCTCAGAAATACCTTCTGAGATGCGAACACCTACGGGAGTCCCAGATGACTGACTTTCGGAGCGGGTACTCCTTCCATCCAGATCTTGATCCGAGCCAGCATCCAGCCCGTTGGATCGGTCACTCCCATCACCTTGTTCGTGACGACTTGAATGATCCATGTTCGTAAAGATCACGTGGTGTACCCGTCAGCACTGGCGGTTACGCTCTCTTGATGGACCCTAGGTCGAAACGTTAGAAGTCCTTCGAATAGGGGGACCGAGGGTTACAACTGGGTTGCTCCTGGGCGGAAATCTTCACCGGGGAGCTCGATTGGCAATATACTTGACGTTTGTATACTGCGACAGCAAGACCGAGAGTAATCGATCGGCCATCTAAGCCAATAATAATGAAGGGTAAATCCAAACGTGTACGTAAAGGGGAATCCAAATATAACTCCACAATCTTCCACAGTAGGCCAAAATATTACCACACTTTCCAATACTTAATATGACCGTGTTCAAAACACGGGCGACTTGAGGTGAGTATACACGACGCAGCGACTCCCGGTCAGGGGACTTCCGGTGGGTTACTTTAACCTTCCCCGGGCAAACCAATAGCAGCAAGAGGGGACCTTGTTAGCCCTCTGCTTTAAACCAATGAAAGCGACTTGCGACTTAGAAAACGAAATATGTACTGATTTTTATCCCTAGATCCGATACAACCTTTTGCGTACCCTACCCAAAATAGCCTGGTTGGATAGTTATGTGCCTTACCTGAAATAGCCCATTCAGCTCAACCTGGATGCCTTTGTGTACCGTACACCAACCATTCAGCCCACCTGGATACCCCTTTGTGTACCGTACACCAAATATCCGCCTCGACCTGGATACACGTGGATGCCGACCTTAATTCTTTTTTAGCGGTCAAGCATCCACCTTCGGCATCCCATCCGTCTTCTACAGGGGAATAGTCGTACATCCTTAGCCGGTCCGCCCTTGGTTACCTGTAACCACCATCGCCGGCCATCCACCCTCAACTAATCCGGCGGGCCAACTTCTGGCTAACCTGGTTTCGAACCTCCGGATCGACTTCATCTAGCTTGATTCCATGCCTTGCACCGATTTGTCGTTTGTGAATAAATCGGGCAGCTGTCATCCTGCGTCCTAGGGTGGCCGATCCGGGCAGCTGTCATCCTGCGTCCTAGGGTGGCCGATCCGGGCAGCTGGCTGGGACCAACATTTCTTCCAATTAGGTGAGTGTATTTACTTTTCATAAGTCCGTTAATTCCAGGACCACTTCACCACAGCCGCCGCTGAGTCTTGTCGTAGCAGCACAACGGTTGAGGCACGATGTCACTACGCATCTCGCAATTTTTTTAATCTTTCACCGTTCTCATGTCCTGCCACAATGATACCGACACGAACTCATCGTTGGATCGCCCTCCGAGGACAGCGAGGCCACCAGTAGGCTGCCTAAGCGCGCGACCGCCGGTCTCGGGCGTCGCCCAAATCAGCCGGAGGTGGTTACCCTGAGAAACCAAATTACTGCCTTAACCACTTAGTTAGCCAGTCTGGAGAAGGCGGACACTGAGTTATCCTTGACCGTGCGACTGGCCGATCAGCTGGCAGACGGGGCCAGGGTCCGGTACGTACAAGCTGCCCTCCAATTCCAAAGCCACATTAACCAATTGGAGAATGAGAAGGCTGGGATACAAGCAATTGTGCGAGTCAATTGACTCCCTGCGCATCCTGTATCAGAAGGCGACATCCACCGTGGATTCTCAAAGTAAGTGAGTTCACGCTTGTTCGGGGTTGTCTTCTCATCCGCTCACTCTATATGTCCCTGCAGAAAGGGTATCATGTATTTTCATATCTTGATGCTTGAGTCCTCCCATGCTTCCCGTAAAGTAACGAAGCACTACGAGGGGTATATCCATCTCTCTTAGTGACTCGAGAAATCACAAGTTAACTGGGTCAGCTGGAGAATCACCGGGTCCACCTCTTGAAGGAACTGGCGAAAAACAAGAAAGTGCTGGAAATGTCGACATCCGCACCGCCCGGACTTCAGCGCCAGCTCCAGGAATATGAAGAACCACATGCTAAGGCCCAGTCGAGCGTAGCTCATTTTAAGGCCCAGTCGAGCGTAGAGAATAAATCCCGTCAAGCGGTTTCTGAACATATGAAACGTCATTCAGACTGCTTGGCCTCGATACAGGTTGCCCGGACAGTCTAACAGAGGCGGGTGCTAGGGTGGCGCGTCAGGGCCCTACACCTATCCGGCGGGCCATCTGGAACCTTCTCGAGTTAGCCTGCCCCCGCAGCCTTAATTCCGATTCTCCCGCCCAACTATCTTTACCGCTTTCCGCTGCGGATCGTCCGAGGGAAAGACGTCCGCCTCAGGCTTGGGGACCGTCGGTACCGATGTAACCACACGTATCCGGATGCTTCCCGAGAACCTAACCCTCACCCATTACCAGCCGACACGCAGCCGGCTTCTTCACCATCCCCAGAGGACCCTCCGATAGGCAGAGAAAAACGCCAATCCAGGATGATTTTATCACTTCCTCCTCCAGCGGCAACTAAACGGCTTAGAAAGTCCGCCTTGTCGGCGGAAAAAGCAAAGCTCCGGGAAGAAGGTGAGCCGGGCTCCAGCCCTGATCCGGGCCCGACCGCTTCCGGTTTCCTGGCTTCCGGAAAGTCTCCCCTTCGTGACCACGTTCCCAGATCCTTGCCTAGCCCTCGTATTCTCCAGTTCTTCTTGGAATTTCTCCCATGATCCCCGAGGACCATCCACCGCTTCCCCGGGTGAGGAAGAGGCGTCCAGACCTGCTTGAGGTGGACGAGGACGAAGCCGATACCAAGGACTTCGAAAGATCACCTCATCAGGATAATTTTTCGCTGGATTGGAATGCGTCCAAGAGAAGTACGAAGATCCTTCCCCGCTCTGGATTCCTCACCGGAGAATCATGACTACTTCCGAACTGAACGCGACTCGCCCCTGGTCCGAGGTGCAGCTGAAAGGCCTCTATGTTGCAGACCTCACAGGCGTACGCTTCGCCCGAGATTTGTCTCGTCCGCCGTTGTGGTATTTCTTCTAAGTCACCCCAAGTTTCTGATTGGCGTCCTGATCTAGTCAATTAATTACAGCTAGATGCAATCCTGTCTCTCAAGCCGTGTTGGCGACGGATATGCCAGATATGGCCTTGCCCCATGTCTGCTGGTTCGCCGATCTTCGTCGTGCATGTGCGGGGTATCTCTCCCGCCATGGGCAATCCATTTGGGAGTCCACCCACTACCTATTTATTTCCGCCAAAGCCGGGCGTGATGATCCCAGTCTGGCCAGATACCGAGCCGACCGTAAGCAGCGTCCAAACCGAGCGGTTGAGGGCTGGCCCAAGTTATGTACCTTCGTCGTCGATGGCATCCGAGTTCGCTAATGTGACCTGGACATTTTCCTTAATATTTTTTTGACACTTGGCTAATCGCCGGGTGGAGAACTGCGGGGAGCCAGATGAGGGCGGGACCTGGTATCCGGGAATAGGTAACCTCCATCGCGCCACCACCCTCCAAGCCTCACTTGTCGAGATCAACCAGTAGGATCCGTGGCGTAACCAATATCGGCAGGATCCCGACCGCCACCCTGGTTTTAGCGTGTCCCGACTCCAGAAATGTTTTCGCTACACTCGCCAGCGATGATTAGTCTATTTTACTCGTTTTAGCTTATTCCAAATCACCCATCCATATATTGTCATTCGCCCTGCTAATACATCATTCATTTCATTGCCCATACCGAAATAACTTTTTATACTTCCATAATCCAACCACCCATCCAGCTTCGCCACTCCATTACTCATGCTGACTTCGAATATTTTTATCCAGCACCTGATTGACCCATTTCTGACCAGACTAGTTCCGGTCCACCATTTGATTGGTCAATCAATAAAAAATATCGCTTAATCTGTTCGGACCTGCTGCTGCCCGATAGCCGGACGACCTAATTTTCTGCGTCAGCCCCACCTTCTTCATGGGTCTGGATGGCCTAGAAACGATTCCGGCTCGCTATATGGCGATCGAGCTCCCTCATCAGCGCTCCACACTTTAGATCCAGCTCATCCACCCACAACTGTTCTTTGTAGTTTTTCCATTGCACCAAAACTCCCTGTGGGTCCGGCCAATCCTGGTCTTCCGTCCAGATCGAACATCCAAAATCTCTTCATCTTCATATTCGTCTGAATCCAGCGGTTCGTCCCAACTATCTTCTGGCAGCAGGGCTTCGTCAAAGTCGAACCGGTCGTTTTCCGATACCTGGTGCGTACTCGGGTGATCTGGGAGAGGTCTTACCAACTTCAGCTTTGGGACGTGCACTATTGAAAACGTTGTAATCAGTGCCTGCTATAACCAGCTTAACAGCGTGCACCCCAACCAGCTCTGCTACTCGGAAAGGACCATGCCACACATGGGCTAGCTTCCGCACAAAACCTTCCTTGACCCGATCCAGATATATCCATACCTGGGAGCCTGGCTCCATACCATGCTCCGTGACCTGGTCATTGTTCTGGTCGGCGCGGTCCTGGATAGCTTGCCGGAGGCATTCGTTTTACTTGTTCTCGTGCCAGCGAGTAATGACGTTGTACCCCCATACTCCAACGACGTACGTACCAATCACGGCTTCGAGTACTCCCTATTGGAATGGAAGCTTCCAAGGTGGATCTAGGATCCCATCCATACGCTAAAAAGAATGGATTGTCTCCCCTTACCCGATTGTACGACGAATTAATAGCGAAAAAGGGTCTTTCGGCGTATTCGTCCCAGTCGTGCCGATCGGCCTCCACCAACATCTAAAGAGATCTAGTCGGAGTTTGGACCGTTCTTATAGCCTTCCTGTTCGCTTGTGGGCGATAGGTCATGGTCGCGCTCTGGTTTTGGCTCAAAATCTAGTTAAAGGATCGGAACACATCCGCCAAAAATCCAGGTTTTCTATCATGCCTGACGACCTCGCTTGCTTCGAAACGTCTAAACACGCATTCCTCATAACTCTGCGCAACCTGCTGTGCGGTACGAGTGGAACTGGTTTTTGCTATGACCAACTCGGTAAACAAATCAACCCAGATCAGCTCAGTTTATCCATTTCAAGATTTAGGTAGAGATGGGATATGATCCATAGCGATGACTTGGAAAGGATAGATGGCTTGTATATTTCCAGGTGACCCCCCTTTAATGGTAGGCCGGCCTTTCCCTGTCTTACAACCCGGACAATTTCCCACATAAGCCTGCACACTGCGGTAGAGACCTCGCTAGTGGAAATGTGCCTTGGTCTTATGATAGGTCCGCCCAATGCCCTGATGTCCCCCTTCCAAACTTACGTGATAGTGTTGAAGGATATCCGTTTGCAGGGTAGTCGCCACGACTAAACGGGCGGATTTATCCCTATCGATTTCGGCTGGTCAGCATCTCGATAGAAAAACAACAACCCATTCTCATCCACTTCATAGTCTGGGGCCATCTTTAAACACTCTTTGGCGTGTTCTGCACTTAATTTTCCCACTTCCCCTTTCCGGTGTGCATTAAGATCCACTATACACTCTTCTTCATTTTGAGCTTTAAGGATCCCTTTTGCCCGCAACTGTTGGACTATCCCTTCGTTCATTACTTCTGTAGGTGGCGAGCCGGCGGCCAGAGAACGGCGGGTGTGCCACCGGGTGACGGCGTTCATTCGCGTTACTTCCTCAGTCAGCAAGACGGATAAGTTCGGACAACCGATTCATCTCTGCCAGATCCGATAGCAAGATTGGGACCGAAGCCGTGACTCCGGCTTGGTCGCGCATAGCAAGCGTGGCCAGCCGGATTATAGTTGGTTTTACTATAACCCGGGTTGGCTCTAGTCGGAGACTTATGGGGAGTTGTTTTATCTTTAATTTCGACCTGGAACCTCGCCGGACCAGGTCTACCATCGCTACCTTTAAGTTTGGACAGCATCAGATGCGATACGCCTTCCTCCAATACACCCGAAAAAGTTTCCTCCACTTTGATTTTTTACATATTTCTCATCTTCAAAGGAATCACGGTGATATCCAGAGGCACCAAGTGATCCGGGTACGCGCACCATTGTAGTTTGGCCGATTTCCAAATCCACAACCGAAGTTTTTGGGGGAAGTTGGATTCCCACTGGCCCGGACGACCAATTCTCGGACGGGGTACTCCGTTGATCCTGATCGGCGTGGGGTCGGATGAATCATCACTATGATGACTGATCCGATCGTCCTGGTTTTCTGACCGGTCGTCAAGCACGATAGAATCCCTGTTAAGCTTCATCTCACCTTGTGTACCCATTGAGCTTCGGTGGTTACACTAACTCAGGTGGACGCTAGATGGGAATGATGATTCGAATCAGGTCGGAGGGTATGACCTTCTCGAGACGGGGGTGTTCTCGGGTGGAAAAAGCTTCACCGGAGAACCGGTTAGGATTGACACTCAATTAAAGTATCTAAGGGAACTGATCGGGTAACTTCGTCCGATCAGACCAGCCAATAAAACGAGAGATAACAAGAAACCCACGAAAACCACGATCTTCCACAGAAAACCACGACGTTATCTCCACGTAACCTTTCCCTTTTCAATTCGTTATCTCCACGTAACCTTTCCAATTAGTATAAATGTGTTCAAAACACGTGTGTGTGAGGGGTGAGGGTTTAAAACCTAAACAAAACCCGTCGGGGGACTTCCGGTAAGCCAAAATGCGTCTATGCGCGTCTTAAACAGGAAATTAGTTGAGCTACAGGGGCCTAGTTAACCTTGTGCTCCCAATGACCGCGTGGCGGAGCGACTCTTTGCTTAAGGGGTCGATTAAATCCTGTTACTATATATGTAATATCTAATACCTAATGGTACCATACACCAACTTATGTGACCCACTTTATACTTCAATCTTGACCATCTTGTAACAAAGTTCCACCAAACACCAATCTTCGACGCTTCTTCAACCTGATCCGTGTCACTTTAGAACGATCTTCAGCCGATCCCGACCCGGTTCTCAGCTGATCTTCAACCAACCCGATCTTCAAGTATCAGCTCGAAACCAGCATAGGATCGGCTTCTTGGGATGTTGTGGATCCAATTCAGCCCTGATCTTGACTGGATTTCTTCTTTGTCAGAACCTGGAACCTGTTTTTTTTGGGACCGATCCCGACCAGTTCAGATTGGCTCAAAACCAGGGCAAACAAGCTCCGAATCACCTTGAGATCACCCCGAACCACCTCGGAACCGACTAGAAACCGACGTCTTTTACGTGACCAAACCTGTCCTTAACCTCCAACATACGTTAAACTCACGTGGTCGGTTCGGAATCTGTATTCCTCTTGAAATCGGACTTGATCCGATTATTTAATGCCTTTTTGGAGCCGGTTTGTTTATCTTCGCAACGCGCTTCGGCTGATATATCCCATGGATCTCACCATTTTACACATAGGTTTACTTTTAGTCTTCATGTCCTAAGGCTGATCCCACTCATTTAGTCCGTCAGCCGGGATCTCAATAGCACGTCACTTGAACCACTTAGATCAGCATGTTTCGTCTCATCCACTATACCAAACTATCCATAAAACCGCTCCATTACACATGGCTTAACCGGTTCGGTCTTAAAACCAACCCGGTCCGGTATCTGGATACTCTCGTCTGGTCGTGATAATTGGCCGATCCACTGTTCTCTGGGACAAGGTGCGACAATGGCAACACCATGCTTTTCTCCACGTTTTCACGATAGCCCGTTATTACTTACGCCTTCCTGAGTTGTATCAGCCTGTCCCACCAATCAACGGTTACGTGTTGATGGGTGTTCCGACAACCACCAATCAGCATCCATATGTGGACCACTTATTTCTGGTTCGCTTCACCATACCTCTGCCTGGGATAATCCTGGTCAGATCGAGCAGGAAAACTTTTCTACTGGCCCGACCCAGATGCAGGTTTGGACTGCCGACCGGCTTCCACTGAAAACAGATACAGGTATTGTTCCTCTTCAGATTCGCCCCCAGACTGCTGGTATTTCTCTTTCAAACGGGTTGCATCCGACTTTCAGGCCACTATGCAGACGGCACGGGCCCTCCTGGTTGATGGTAGCCTGCTTCCTTGATCCAGGTTAGAACGTGACCTGTACCTGCCCATTCCAACAGCTGCCTTGGGACATCGCTTCGTCGCCCTCTAGTATGTCCGTAGTGTCAATTCCATCTCCGTAGTATTTTCAGTCGCAGAAGTGCGAGCTGGTCTACCAATTCCCGGTAATCCAGCGTACTGATGAAGTGTTCTCGGGCAGCTTCCGACCGGCTGGCATCTTCCTTGACCGGTATGTTGGCCCTCATTCCTGCGACATTCAAATGATGGAGGTATTCCAGAGGGGTCTCGTCTGCTCTCTTCTTGGTATACAAGTACTGACGCGCCACAGACATTCCCGATCCACAGTATTGTTCACTAAATGGTTCGACCAGCTGCCTCAAATCCTTTCGGAGTTTCCGGCTGAGCTGCTGGATACAGGTTTTGGCTGGCACCTTCATTATGACTCCAAACATTAGACATTTCTCATAGTCCGGAGTACGGTATCTAAGGAATGCTGATTTCTTCTTGCTTAGCTATCCTCGGGACTGGTCGTCGTCCATGTCCCGTTCAGTAAAATCTTCCAACTCGGACGTGGCAGATATCCGGACCCTGGTGATCGCCGCTGAGTCCGGTTCAAAAGCTTTGGCTGAGGCCATATTTGCTCGGCGAGATATTCCTAGATCCAGGTCATATGAATCATAGTGACACCTGGCTGACTTGACGGCTTCCTATTCGTTGGCCGTCTAAATCGGCGACCTGGCCGGCGACTAGGCGGGTCAGGATGGGGCTCACTCCGTCTAGGCTTCACTGATCCCATGTCTTCATCTATCCATTTCTATGCATAGCATTGGGTTGGTCCGGGCAGCTCTCTCTCCCGGTGGGCAGGCTGATCCTGCGGTCCTGGACTGTAGCGGCCGGCACTGGACCGACGTTTCTCCTCCAAGTATCTTTCCATCATAGCCGAAAACATATTCTGAAGGTGGTCCGGCACTTCAGGACCAGCTTGATAGCCAACTTGAGGGGTGAACTGGGTGGCCCGCTTGGATTCCTTCCTAATTCTCAAATCCACGTCTTCCCCCTTTGGATCTGGATTCACCGTCGCCTTCAGGATCTGGACGCTATGTTGTCTGGCTTCTGTCCGATCTGGCGCATCTAGATCTTCGTATCCTCCAGACTTGTTGGCCATTGCCACGCGCGCTGCTCCCATAGGGCCAAGCGTCACATGGGTAATACCTACAGATGATTCCGTCGAATCTACCTCCGAAGGGGCAGACTCGTACTACGAAGAACCTGAATGTATTCCAGCCGGTCTTCCCGCTTACGGCGGTGAGGGTGAGGTCGCCTTAGCTGTGGCTGCCATCTTTTGCGGTTGAGAGCGTTCTACTAGCAGTACCAGGCGGTCGTGAAGCGTACTAGATGACTCCTTCAGCCTATCCGCCTTCAGGTCGAATAAATGGTTTGGCTCGAATGCGCCGGTGTTGAAGCCGGCTTGCTTGAGCTGGTCAAACAGTCCTCTAAGAAAGCCACGTGCCCGCCTGAAAAAGATGGGGGGAACGGGACCATTTAATCCATCCAGAATTTTTGGTCGGGTTATCTTCAGGACCCAATCCGTTCGTAAGAACTGACCCAACCCGCGACCTGTTGGTTTTGTCACTCGTTTTATCCATGTCACTTTAGTGACTTCAATGTGTAAGCACTTAATAGTACTTAAGTAGTAATAAATAATAATAATACTAATAGTAAAGCAGAGTTACTTGCTATTACTATGCACTTCTACAGTCTATTCTGTAGGACAGTGAAAGTTTAACCCCGTTACGGTCGGTGCCTGAATGGCCCCGGGGACTCAAGGTGAGGTGGGTAGCGCCCTGCGCTCCACCTGTGAGAATGTCAACTGACACCTCACCTTGCACGCCCTACTTTATATTAGTTAAACATGAATATAATATGCATATACAAATATCTAAATATATGTTGAAGTTGAAGTTGCCTTTAACTTCATAACCGCCCTGCGGTAGACGCCCTGCGTCTGGATGCCCTGCATCATTGTATTCATAACCGCCCTGCGGTAGACGCTCTGCGTCTGGATGCCTGCATCCTTTCCTTTCTTTTATAACAGCCCTGCGGTTGACGCCCTGCGTCGCACCTCCTTGACGTCCTTGCGTCTTGGGTGTCTATCCTTTCTTTTATATCCGCCCTGCGGTTGACGCCCTGCCTCGCACCTTCTTGACGTCCCTGCGTCTTGGGTGTCTTTCCTTTATGTGTCATTTTAGCAACTTGGTCGCTTATCCGGTATCCGGATATCTGACACCCCCCCTCGACCTGGTGACTGGAAGGGATCACATGTCGTAAGGTTTGTGCTCAACAACTCTGAGACCTACCAAGAAGACGGTGCCTGGGTCCCTGCCTCTGCCCGTCACTTGTACGCGCCCTGCACGTAAGTCTGTAGTTGCTCCTCCTTTAATTGCATCAAGTAGATTGTATTGGAACTGGTCGTCTGCCTTCGCCCTGCGTGGCACGACGCCTAGCATCGTTCGGAAACGCGTTAACTTTACACGCTCTAGTATCTTGGTCAATATATCTGCCACTTTATTGTTGGTCGGCACATGTTCCGTCTTAAGCCTTTCTTCTTGTATCAATGTCCTCACGTAATGATACTTGTTCTCAATGTGCTTGACGTGATAATGTTTACAAGGCTTCTTCGTGAGATATATGGCTGCCATGTTGTCGCAATATAACTTCGGTGTTTGTGTCTTGACCTTTAGCTCCTTGCATAACTTGTGTACCCACTGTATGTCCCTTACACCTTCATGCATCGCATAGTTTCAGCTTCCATGGTACTTAGTGCATTGATTCCATGTTTACGTGATCCATAGCCGATACAGATCCATCCAACAATGTTACGTAGCCGCTGATGCTTCTTCGATCATCTTTATTGTAAGCATAGTCTGCATCCTTGTAGACAGTTAATTCAACTGCTTCTACTGGTCCTTGGCGTATCACCATCAGCAATCCAAAGTCCTTGGTTCTTTGTGGTATCTGAAAACTCATTTCGCTTGTGCAAATTGTTCTGCCGTATGGTTGCTCAAATATTACCCCAACCTTCTCACATCATGCGCAATGTCCACCGTGAGCCCGATAACAAGTACGGCAGTGCTCCAACTTCCTCTCGGTATGAGTGTTCACGTGTATCTTCCTTATTAGTGACATTATACGTCGCCGCTTCAGGTGTTGGCGCTGGGTTACACGTCGCCAGATGCAATCGCTTTAATATTTCCACAACGTATGCTTCTTGGCTGAAGAATATAGTCTTGACATGTCGGTCTATCGTCACCTCGACACCCAATAGATACTTGACTGGTCCAAGCTCTACCAGTTCAAACACTTCCTTAAGTTGTGTCCTTACTTGATAACAATCAGCTTCATTTCCCATGAGCAATAGGTCGTCCACGTATACAGTGAGCAGCATATAAATTTCCCCTTCTTGGAATCGGGCGTATAGGCCCCAGTCGCACTCGAGTCGAACAACGTGTCTACGTCGTAGTCGTTCATGTAGCTTGCAATTCCATACGTTAGGAGCCTGCTTTAGTCCATAGAGAGCCTTGTCTAACTTGCACACATAGTCTAGTTGTTTTCTTCAAAGCCGCTAGGCTGTTCCATGAGAACTTCTTCCTTTAAGTCTCCATGTAAGAAGGCTGTCTTCACATCATATTGTAGTACTGCTCATCTTCGCTGTAGCGCAAAGTATAACGCCGCTCGAATAGTGTCAAATCTGATCACTGGTGCATATGTCTCGTAATAATTAATGCCATAGACTTGCTTGAATCCATGCACCACTAGCCGTGCCTTAAAACGTTTAACGCAGCCCTGATCGTCCTTCTTAAGTGCCTAAACCCATCGATTTGTGATAACATTCTGTTCTGTGCGCTTCGTCCTTCGCTGCACTAATATCCATACGTCATGTTTCTTCACTGATACCATCTCTTCATGCATAGCAGCTGGCCAGTATCTGCGTACTGTTCATCAGCAATAGCCTGTTTGTAGGTCTGTGGTACCTTGATTTCATCTGCAAAAAGCTTGTCTTTTAGCTGTGTCACTGATACAGAGCCCTCATATGCGCCCTGCGCTAGCTTCTGCTTCCTTTCCCTCTTGGATGTCACATGATACACTTGCACATAGTCCTTGTACCTCGAACTAGTCTTCCTTTTTCTTGTAGGTCGTAATCCGTGTCTTGTAAATGTAGTCCGACTCCCCTTGACCCTCGATGTACACTTCAACCGGTTCTTGGTTGGTATCCTGTCTTGTTGCCACCGGATTATCTTCGGAAAACTCAAGACTTCTCATGTCTTTTCGCATTTTGACGAACGGAGGTTCAGATGGCAGCTGTTTAGCTTCATCACCATAGGCATTATCGAGAAGTATCTCCATGTATTTCGACTGTATTGTCTAGTCTTCTTTGAATCGTATGTTGTCCTGCCTTGCTGTTCCAACAGCACCCGTTCTAATATCCATGAGCTTGTATCTTTTCGGTCTCGATTAGTATCCCAGCAGGATCCCTGTCCTTGTCCTGGTTCTCAGCTTCTCTTTTCGCTTACGTCTTCCCTCCGATATGTAGACGAACACCACGCAGCTCCATGTCCGTAGATGTGATACATCTGGGCGTTCTGCATACATCTCCAATTATCTTCGATACTGTGACATTCCATGTATCCACTACATGTAGTAGGCACTCACCCCAAAGGGTATAGGGAATTTGTGTAGCTTCTAGAAGAGCCCTAATCGTCGTTACGATGACACCATTCCATCGTTCTGCCACACCTTTTCTTGTGGGTTGTATCCGTTTGTGGTCTGTGTCTTGATCCCTCGTTGACAGCAATACTCTTGTAGCTCGGAATTAATCAGCTCTGTCCCTTGATCAGCAAACACTTCTTGCACCACTCTTCTCTTGTGTTTGAACTCTGTGTTCAAGCTTGTAGCTAGCTTCTTGATGTTGTTTACTGCACTTGACTTCTTGTCTAGTAGGAACGTCCACTTGTAGCGTGAGTATTCATCCACAATAAGCAGGAAATATCTGCTTCCACATATTGCACTCTTCTCTTCAATTGTATCCATAGCCGTTGTAGTGACTTTCGGCCTTCTTAGTTTTGGATGGATATTGCATTTGTCTTTTTTCGATACTTCACATGGAACACAAGCATAGTGGTTCAACTCCTTATTCATCTTAATGCCCTGCACCAAGTTATCTCTTTCCATCTTACGAAGTAGTTTCATCGCCACATGGTTGTAACGACGATGCCACGTCTCCATGTTAGCCTCTGTCTTTCTTACTTTCTTGCTTGCACTCTTAGCTTCTTCAATGGTTGTCGTAACGCCATACGTTCCCATTGATATACGGGCAGGATGAGGGAAGAACATGCGGTAGATACCCGCTATCTTCATGAATCTTATCTTGAATGTCACGGAGTCCCTGCTCCATTCTCTCTTCAGGCATCACACCTTCTGGGTGCTTGAGACTAGCATTCGAAAGCCTCGCTCTTGCAATCGGTCCAGAGATATCAAGTTGACTCGTGCCCCTGGCACATACCATAGATTCTGCAAAATACAGCGTTTCCATGTATTACCATCTTGCATCATGATCACCACGCTTCCTTTCTCTTTTACGGTGACATGCGAACTGTTCATCATCACTAGCTGTCTACTTTCAACCTCTTGAAGGTGCGTAAAACAATCGCGTACGCCACATAGATGTACTTGGCTTCCACAGTCTAGCTTCCACTCGATGATGTCTTTTGGTGTTTCCTCCACGTCGGTCGTAACCAAGAGTACAAAGTCTTGTTGTCTTCCATGGTTGGATGGCTGTTACGTCGTCTTTCTTGTCTTGGACGACAATTGGCACGTGCTTCATATCTTGAATGATTGTTGCCACGTACCTTCACTTCTTTGACGACCATTGCCACGACCACCTCTGTGGTTGGTTATTTCCACGGCTTCGACTTATAATTCTGCTTCTATAACGTGAGCGCCCTCTTTGTCCTTGCGCTTCAACACGTCTTCCATTAGTGCAGTCGCATGCCCAGTGTCCGTGTTCATTGCATACGCGGCAGTAGCTTCGCCTTATCGCTTCCTCATTATTTCGATGAGTATTTGTACTTCTCATGCTTGGTCCATGGCCCGCCCTGCGTGCCTCGACGTTATTTACTTGTGGTGCGACCCCGCGCGCTCCATCACGTCGTTGACCAGTATAGTCGTGCATCGTTTCTGCTTGAAATAGTCGATTTCTTACTTGAGCCAGCGTTAATTCTGCGCCAGGATTCAGCGCCTTCATTGCATAACTGGTTCCTTTTTGCTGAAGCAGGCATAACCACCGAAAGCAATCTACTTTTTTACCCGTTATCTAATTCATGTTAGCACATCTGCTATAATATCCGACATTGTCATCTTAATCTACTTAATCTATTCCTTTTCTTACTTTAATAACACCTGAAAGCATTCCGTGCGCAGCAAGCTTTCTGAGCATATTACGATTTTTCGGGTGCAACCGCTAGGACGCCCTGTTAATTCGCATCTATTTCTCACTCTGTTTTGCTCAGATTTTCTTGCCAGTTTTGTCAACTATGAGTATAATAAACTGCAAAACTCGCCTGATGCAGATTGCAGTGTTTATAGCTTAAAAAGGGAGGGACGGCATGAAAGATTTAATTTCTTTACTTGATAACTTAAGATTAACTGGTATTAAAAACACATTTGCTAGAGATACTTGGTTTTATTGTTAAATGTTTTTCTGGTTGACTAGTATAATTGGCTGCGAAAGTTGAAAACTTCTTCGACTTTATTGCCAACTTGGCTGAAAAACTATTTCTCGTCATACAATTTAAGTAATTTTAACACGCTAGTGAACGGACAGCATTAGGGGTAAGATGTCAGCGGTGACACAAACACGACGAATCCATCCCATTTGCTTGGAGATGTATCGCCTAGTTATTACCAACTTGATAGTTTCAAGAATATTGGAGGCACTGGAATGGACTATCTTCAATGAGCCTTCTCACGCGTCTGATAAGACTACTTCGCGGTTGTTTTTTGCGCTACATAGACTGCGGCTCATAATTCGTGAAACAAAAGTAAAATTAAGATTTCTCGGCCGCTACTAGGCCGATCGTTTTAGCTACTGTTTAGATATGTTGTACAGAAAGTAGAGAGAAAGACGAGGTATGTGTAATTAATCGCGATTTCGAGACCGTTCGATGCGCTTACATACAAGGGCCTGTTTGCGCTCCGGCTCAAAATGATGAAACAAAAACCATACAATATTTAAGTCAAATAATGAATAGATTATTTTTTAGAGTGATGGTCACTATTTATTGACTGAATTTTAGTATTTAATTCGCCGTGGTCTCTTGACCCCCGAAGAACGCGGGCGCATTCGCGGCCTATGTGAGGCATGCCTTACTGAGGTCGGCCTATGTAAAGCACAATGTGCCGGTAGATGTAAAGCCGGAATACCTAAGAAAAGAATAATGAGAATTGTTTCAAGAAGTCAGGGCATAAAGAAGGTCTCTGTGCGCGACTGGTTTTGGGCGTAAAGATAAATTAGAAGCAAGCAGAATACTTAGACGAAAAAAGAGGTGTTACAATACTCGTTCTTAAAACTTCTTAAAGAAGACAAAAATGTAAAGAACCTGTCCGTGCGCGACTCTTTTCAGACTCACAGCGAACTAGACAACGCAGGCCTCACATAAGCCGCGAATGCCAGTTCTAAAATTGCGACAAAACCCCTAATTGGTGACCGATTAGGGTTTAGGACTAAAATGCTTCAAGAGGATGAAGCCCAAACGCCCTTGCACGACCCGGGTCCTGCAACAGACCGGACAACCCAGGGGGGATGGAGTTAAAATTTAAAAGCACGACACAATGAGTTTCGCTGATGAAATCGTGCCAGTAACCCCGGATTCGTCGGGGGTAGACGTATCAAGCCCAGGGAGTACTGAGGATCAGGTATCAGTAGTGGTACGGTACATACGTCAGTATTACCACTGACAGAATCGGAAGGAACAACAGAACATTCTTCGGAATCACCGGTAATACCGGTAGACTTACCCGAAGTAACTACCAAAAACGAACCGGCTGATTCACAGAATTCAGTGGCAGCAAAGAAAGAATCAAGTGAGGTACAGTTACACATTTTCGGTTCTGACGCATCACAGGAGCCAAAGCAGTTGGCAAAAGCACTCACGACAGCATTGAGCCAAGCGGTCAAGACTAGACCGCGAGCACAGGCTTGGCTTGACTTAACGCAAGAGTTATTTAAGGCCATACATGTCTTGGCGCGTGGACCAGTATCCAAGTTATCGGAGGCAGCCAAACCGCTACCGACTTTAAAGGCGGCTGAG
>MIQA02003178.1:0-40303 GCA_001887855.2 Sclerospora graminicola | reverse complement strand
AGAAGGGCCCTGCAGCAATAAAAGGTCCCTCTAGGCGGACCCCCAAGCAGGCCGGACGAGACTAACCACGGTTAGTAGTCAACAGTAAATGTTTGGAGTGGGAACGAAAGAGGAACGGATTGATATATTAAAGGAGAAATGAGATAAATAAAAGAATTAAAGCAAGCCCGGCTACTCTTCCCCGTGGATGACTGTACTTGCCGTGGAGCCGAGTCACCCGAAGTCCAGGGTGGTCGGAGGGCCGTGCGCGGTATTGATTGCGCCAAGGATCTTGCTGGTCAATGGCCTCCAAGGATTTGGAAAGAGAGGTGGTCTGATCCAACGCACCTAGGCCGGGATACCACGTCCCTCCTTCCGCTGCATTTCCGCTCCTGCGGTTTGGTAGATGGAGCATGAACGGGAAGAGAAACAGGTCCAAGTCACATTTACCATCCCGGATACCCGCCATGATGAACGCACACAGACGGACCCACGCCTCGGAAGCTCGCCCCCGACGATTCTTACGGGCAAGAGAGTACCTGCGGAGGGACTCGTCCACTCGCTTGTCCTCGGCAGAGATGTACAGGAAGTGGGTAGACTCCCAGATGGCCCGAGCGTGAGCCATGGTGAAATCATGAAGTCTCGCCTTGAATTCCGTGAACCATGGGTTGGATGGAAGCCCCATATCCGGCATCTTGGTGTGCAAGATTTTCCAAGGTTCGGTCTCCATGAGTGTGTTGATGGCGCCCGATCCCATCAGGTCAGGGTTCCAAGTCTCTGGAGATGGCGTCTTGTAAGATCGTGGGAACAACCAGAGAGGCGGACGGGACAGAGAGTGAGCGAGTTGGGAACTGGAGATATCAGCCAGGCTGGTATTGCTCAGTTGCTCGACTGGCCAAGGTAGTATGGCGGACCGATCCGCCCCACTGGGGAAGCGCCCTCCCGATAACCACAGAAGCGGAAGTTTGGGAAAAGAAGGCGCAAGGGGTAGAGCACTCTTCCGGACCTTAGGTTTGGCTGCCGGTCGGGGGGTCGACGTGTGGGACGTGACCCGGCCGGGGTTGATCGCCGTTTTTTGGCCGGAGTCTGGGAGAGAGGTTCTGCTGAATCACTCAGGTCGGGAGGAGTCAACCACTGATCAGGGATGTCCTCGTCGTTGTCTTCCACTTTCTCCTCGGCCACTCCGTTGGAACTCGAGTTATGCGCGACCGGAGCGGCCGGGGTGTCGACGATGCTGGGAAGCAAGGATGGGTCGGACGGCTCATGTTCTCCGGAGCCAAAACCTGCCGGCGGCGGAGTCTGCAGATCGATGATCTGATCGGATTCCATTTGACCCGTCGTTCGCCCACCGGAACTGGAAGGGCGGCGACGGGTATCCGCGCGAGAACGGGATAACGCAACATTGACTCGCTGGGCCTCGTAATCCTTGTCTTCTTCGTCATCGTCATAGATAACCGAAGGGGAGGATGGCCCCGAGTCCGAAGAAGAATCAGGCGACGCGGCCGCTGACCCGGATGGGGCCACGGCCGCTTCGGATTCCGAGTCCTCTTCAGAGTTAGAACTGGGGGTGAGACCGGTTCTACCGGGAGTGTATTGAGGGGATGGAAGAGGGGACCGTTTCGCGAACAGGCTGTCCTCGCTTTCCGACCCGGGCTCTTCCCCGTCGTCCGACTTGTCTGGAGGACATTGGCGCGAGGGTGGGGATTCGCTCTGCTTCTTCTTCTTAGGCGGGTTGGCATCGGCCAAAGGGGGGCTAGAGCCGGCCGGACGTTTTTGTCCCTGCGATCCTGCCGGGGCGGACGAAGAGTTTGGACCGGCAAGGGGCGAGTCGGAGCCGGCGGGAAGTTCCTCAGGTTCCGACTCTGCTGCAGCGGGCAACGGGGTTGGGTTCGGCGGAGAAGTCTTCCACTGATCCACCATCCCCAAGACAGACAAGACGGATTCCCGTACATTGGGAGGAGCTTGCAAAAGGGGAGCGGCCTGGCTCCGAGTCGCCTCGAGCTGGTCTTGAAGACCACACAACAAGGACCTAAAACGATCCTCTTTATCCAGCATGGCATGACAAACACGGTCAGCCCGAGCCAGTATAGCATGGGCGTCGGAATTCTCTTGGCGGGCCTGGTATAGCTCAGACCGCAACTCCTGTTGCCGAGAAGTGGTTTCCTGCAACTGCCGCTCCAGATCCGAGATTTAGCGAAGATCCTGGGCGTGGGAGTCGCGCAGGTGGTCTCGGTTGTCCCGCACTTTATCCAGGTCTTGGGACACCTGGCGGAGCCGGGTACGCAGGTGCGTAAGTTCTCGAGACATGTCCGGAATTCAGGCAGATTGCTGCTTCAGCTGTTCCAGCTGTTGAACTGCGGAGTGACAAGAAAATAAGGGCTGTAAACGACTGGGCCACCACGTAAGAGGAGATGAGGCACTTACGCTGAAGCTTGGATCGTTGGACCAATTCCTGATTGGCAGTCCGGAGAGGCTCGACGACGTCTTCCAACATGCGGAGGCGGTTTCGCTCTCCCGTCAGGATGGCGACTTGGCACTCGAGATCGGCCACCTGTTTCTGGAGATCGATTATTTCTGGAGATGGACCCCGAACGGCGGCTTCATCGGCCCGGCGGTTGGCAGCGGCGAGTTGACGGACCAAGTCAGCTTGGATATGCTCCAAGCTATCCACTTGGGCGGTCAACATATCCAGCCTTTTCTCCATCCCCGCCGTTTCGGAGATGGGGGCGGATGGCGCGGCCGCTTGCTGTAGAGCGTCCGTAAGCTGACCCACAATGGCCCTGAGGCGGGCCACCTCATCCTCCGCTGTTTTGCGACTGAGTTTCAGCTCGGCGACCCGGGGGTTCAAGCGGTCCAGCATCGCGCAAGAAGTTTTGAAGCTCTGAGACAGAGCTTCATAGTTGTCCTGACAGGATCGAAGCTCCGCCCGAAGGGAAGAGACGACGGCCTTCAATCTGTCTCGGTCGCCGCAGGCTTGGCCGTGGACGCGGAGCGCAGCCTCGGCGTCGGCGGTCGACAGCACCAGATCGGGAGTGCGGGACGATTTCGGCGGTTTTGCGATCTCCACCCCGCTGGCAGGCGAGTCGTCGTCCACGAGAACGAGACGACAGACGTTGGCCTTGTCAATTTGCAAGACTGGAGGTATACCAAGATAATGTCAGCATTGGTGGACATGCTTGCCAGCCGGTGGGGAGACCGACCGGGTTCACGGAAATGTTATAAATTAGTGGAACGCCGTACCAAAGCGAGGCATGGATGAGCGGTATCAGGTCAAGCGAGTTCGAGTGAGATCGTGCCCCAACCGTTGTGCGGCCGTGACGCGACTCAGGGGCGGCTGTGGTGAAGCGACTTATGAAATAATGCAAAGTACTTTCCAAAGGGCGCATTCTGATTGGCGGAAATACGGACCAAGGGTGTGGGCACCGGATAGTCGCCGCCGAGGAAGTCTACAAGCGGCCAGGCGGCGCCAGGCTGGAAATCAGACCGGCGGACATGACAAGGGGCGTGGATAGTCGAACAGGCGGGCTGAGCAGACGGGAGGACCACGGATGTTTGACGGCCGAGGCGCGGATGGCGGACGGCCGAGGCGGCGGATTGTTTGTAAGGATTGAGTGAAAGGAGCCTGAAAGAAGATGATTGTTCTAGTGGATGAAGGAGGCACCCGGATCGTATGAGAAGCTGCCGAGGAATTGCTAGCGTCAGCGGCCAAGGGGCTCGGACGAGTGGCTATCAGACCGAGCCGGCAGGGTACAATGTACCATTCGGACTGGTACCAGATGGGTTCGGTGTACCGGCCGGGTTGGTACCATCTGGGGTTGCTGTACCGGCCAGGCGGGTACACAAAGTCGGAGTTAGCCGGGTTACGTTGGGTAAGGTACATGACTGGTCAGCCGTGTTATTTGGGGTAGGTTACACAAAGGGAGTATTGGATATAGGATAAATCAGTATACGTTTCGCTATCTTAGACACAAGTCGCTTTCATTGGTTCGCAGCAGAGGGCTAACAAGGTCCCCTCTTGCTGTTATTGGTTTGCCCGGGGAAGGTTAAGTTAACCCACCGGAAGTCCCCTGACCGGGAGTCGCGGCGACTTCGTATACTCACCTCAAGTCGCCCGTGTTTTGAACACGGTATTAAGTATTGGGAAGTGGTGACATTTTGGCCTTCTGTGGAAGAGTGTGGAGTTGTATCTGCCTCACATGCACATTTGGATTCGCCCTTCATTGTTATTGGTTTAGCTGGCCGATTGATTATTCTCGGTCCAGCCGGCACTATACAAACTTCAAGTGTCTTATTGGTTTAGCTGGCCGATCGACTATTCTCGGCCCAGCCGGCACTATACAAAGTTCAAGTGTATTGCCAGACGAGCTCCCCGGTGACGATTTCCGCCCAGGAGCTACCCCTAGTCCTAACCCTCATCTCCCTATTGGACGGATTTACACTTTTCGCCCTAGGGTCCACCAGGAGAGCTAACCACCCAGTACTGACGGGTACACAAGGTGAGCTTTCAACATGCAACATTCGAGCAGTCGCGATCAAGCGGATGGAAGCGACCGATCCAGCCGGCCGGAAGCCGGATCGGATCATGACTCGGATGGACGGAGTACCCCCTCCGGTAGTCAGTCGTCTGGGACCCCCCGTGGGTGTTCGCGTCTCAGGAAGATTTTCTGAGAGCGACTACACCACACGGGTCTTCTGTCATAATGATCTCAGTTATCTCGCACTTTAATCCGTGATAGATGGTTAGACCATTCAGACGTTGTAACAGGTCGTCGAAATTTCCATCCCAATCATCAGGGTCCCACGGTGAATTATTTCCGTAATTAGTCATCGTACCATCTTCACTTACGGCTAGCTCTTGTGATGATGTAAGCGAATCTGATTCCCGGATTCGAAAGGCTCCGCGCCCTCCTTCTCATCATCATAATCATCTTCATCACTACTTTGATGCATACCAATATCCTCCGATTGCACGTAACGTTCACCACTATAGATTGCTGAACAATGTTGCCCACTATGCTCCAAAATTAAAGGCCTTTTTCCATCGTTATACTCCGACACGTCTTCTTTCAAAAATGCTCGAATCCGTTCGTAAAAAAAACACTCACTGTGATGGGATATTCCCCACTCATGTGATAAGTTTCGCCCTTATTGTCCTAGTTTCGGGTGTAAAGTAAAGCAACCCCGGTACTTTGGCATCAGGAACGTAAATGTCTCTTTGTAACAAAGTACTTATTGACATAAGAGTGTCATCGCTCCCCCAAGATTTGCGAGGAATGTTTTCCTGAATTTTGGAGCTGCTTTCCGCGAACTTCAGTAAGTATTGTTGAAACAGCCTCTTCGATTCCTTTGGAGATATCTGCGAATAGCCACCACCAAGTTCAAAAAGCGTTGATTTCCTCGCCTCATGTGAAAATTTGTCATCAAAGTCCATGAGAGCACGCGCTAAATATCCTTCCTTGAGTTGCTTCGTCATCTTTTCCAGTAACTCCACATTGTCCTTCAGTTTCTCTGAACATATAAGTGCCTGGCACACCGCATAGAGTTGCCAATTACCTGTTGCAGATGTAGGCGTCCTCTTAAGGCCTAGGAATTGAAGCACCTTGGTAACAGATGTGAACTCTTGTTGGAGTACATCCCCAGTATCCATAGGTTCATACACACGGACAGGCCCCTCATCCCGTTCAATTTCATCCATTACTGACGCATTGTAGGTTTTCACCCTCCCTTCGAGCATGAGCAGGGCACTAGCCTTCTTCTTGATGATCAATGCCTGCTGCTCCCGTTCCTTTTTCTTTACCAACCGGTCCTTTTGCTTGGTAGCTGCCTGTTGGCCCTTTTCCGTAACATCCTTAGACGTTATATTCCTTAGGTTCCACCCAGCCTTTGTGATGTACTGTCCCTTGATTTTTGAATGTCCTTTTGTAAACTGGAAACCACTTTTGGAACTGGTGCCTTTTCCCCCTCATCTGCTACCAAAGGTTGGCGAGCAGGTTGTCTGCCTTTCTTCTTCGTTACGGTTATCCATTCGGGCGATGCCTGCTGTAGCTGTGCCCTTTGGAGGGTGGTATCCGCCGTCCGCGACCCCCCTGGCCATAATTCCGCCTCCGATTCTTTAGGCGGGGTCACACATGACACCACCCGTGCACTTCCTTCGTCATTCTCCGGCTCATCCGTCACCTTCTGCTGATTTGCCAAATCTGTGGCCGAGAGTTGCTTTTCTCGCACCGCTTCCACCTGCGCCCTCAACTCCTCCATACTGCAAAATGTTGTTGTTGGAGATGCGTATTTTTTTAGCTTCTCTAGTTTGACTTCGATACAGTTCTTCTTTAATAAATCCGTATGAGGGGTGACACATTTCCTCATTGGATGGCCGATATCTCCACATCGAAGACATTGTTTCTTTCCGCGCATAAAAAGAAGGGTGCTCAACAACTAGCATCGTTTGGCCCCAGTAGATACGTCTAATATCTAGTAGTGCTGTCGGACTGACATCCGACTCCACTACCAATTCCCACAACGTTGATGTATCCAAGAAAGGTCCACTTTTATCGAGATCATCGAGTTGAAATTGAAATTCCATACCAAGTAGCTTTCTCAGAAATCCAGATAACTTTAATAAGTCCACAGTTCGTGTTATGTTTTCAAACACACACGCATAATACCCTTTGTGCTCAAAACTTCACCATTATGTCACGTTGTGATTCCCATGCCGATCCACGAGCAGTTGATACTTGTTGATGCAAATTACGTTAAGAATGATCATAACGATGAAATGGTACTGTAATTCCTTCGAACTTCCTTGCCATGTCACGCGTATAGAAATGAAAGTAGAGGGCATGGTTTCCACTGTCACAGCTGATTTTTTTATCTGCGCTACCATTTTCCATAGAGCCTCGCTCCCCGATCCTCTCGTCGACGCAGCTGTCGCTATACTTTCCTGTATACTTTTGGTACTCAAGAAGGCTTCCTTAATTGGGATCTCGCCTCTTAGATCCATAACAAGGCATCCTTCAACTTGGGCCCTAATCGTGTGGACAAGCCGAACTTGTTCATCGATCTTCATAATCCGCTTCAGAAATCGGGGTAACTGCTTCACAATGATAGTACCTTCAACTAAACCTTGCGCGATACGCCACTCGTCCGCACTTCCTTCTCGTACCATCATTGGCGCGAATTTTCCATAGTCTTTTTCACAAACCGCTCTCAAACGAACGATTCATCCGGAGTATATACCTCTGTCTTAAATAGGAAGGTTTTCGTCAGGAATTAGTCTTCTTTTCTTCTCTGCAGAAGCTTGTCCTGCAACCTTGCTCACCCATCCTTTTAGAGGTGCTGGTAGTAACTTTTTTTCCTTCCCCTGGCCTAGGACTTTCCATAATATTCCTTCAAATGATTGAGGTGAGCGTTGAGCAAGCAGCACTGAGCCAACCACCTGCTTTCTCCACACCTCCCAGTCCTAAATCTAGGAGTCTCTCTACTTCCGCCGCTTTCAGAAGCGGGAGGCGTTTCACCGCCTTCGACAATCTCGAGACCGGGCCTCTGGCCTTGACATAAATGGACGTAAACAGCTCCTGGGTTAATTTCGGCCAGGCCTTTGCTCTTGGTTTGGTCTTTACTGCTTGGCTGAGCGCTGTCTTAAGTGCTTGTGCCAGATGCTTTGGCTCCTGTGAATCAGCTGATCCTATCATGCTCAGCCCTTCTTCACTAAAAATAAAAATTTTGTTACTTCTACTGGATTCTTAGGATCAGCTGTCGATTTTATGTCACTGACTACATTTGAGTCCCCCGGTTTTACCGGTATTTCCGTAGAATGTTCCATTTTTCCTTTCGAGTCTACGATTGGTAATACCGACTCAGGTACCGGTTCAGCTGGTACTACCACTGACACTGGATCCTCCTCTTCCGACTCCGGGCCAGATACATCTACCTCTTGTGAAGCTGGAGTTTCGGGAACAATTTCGTCGGCACAACTCTTCTCTTCTTGACTTGCCCCGACCTCCCCTGGGTTGTCCGGGTCGGTTTTCGGACCCGGGTCGTCCAAGGGTGTTCGGGTTTCTTCGGCTTTAGGCATTTTAGTCGTAAACTCTATTCGTCAAACGATTAGGTGCTTATATCGCAAATTTAGAACTGGTAACAGTTACTATCAGTTATGGCACAAAAAATCGTCCTACTCGTGGTGGTATTTGTGTAAGTGCATTTTTATTGCGCTGATCCGGTGTCTCGCATGACAAGAAACTTGACATGTGTATGAAGAGGTATAGAACATTGATGAGCAGAAAAGTCAATGCAAAAATCCAGATTTTTTGTCATTTACATTTACACTATAAATTCGGCTAAGTCCGGTTGGGTGCCCAATTCAATTTTAGTCAATCAAGTGTTTCCCTTTGACTTTTCGATACAGTAAAAAAACATTTAGCATTAAGCTGTTAAGGTGGACTGTCGTACAAGTCAGCACGTAATGAGAATTGCTTTCGATAGGAATTCTTCTTTTACCAGTAGTTGTGAGTCGCTACTTGCGACATGGTGAAGGGAAAAATCACGTGCTATTAGTAGTAAAATGTTGTCTAATTAGCCTTTGATTGAATTCTTGAGAATAGCACGTACTATTATATCGTGGTCATTAATCAACATATGCTGTCTCTCTGCCGTGGTCGTTTGCTCGACCAACCTGCGCTCAGAGAAAACGCCTTCAATACATGTACAGTAGGTAAAAAGTGCCCTGTAAAAATGTCGACGAAGTCTGTGTCCAGTTGAAGTGCCCAAACAGGGTGCTTCATGACGCAGACTCGTCATAAACAAATCTCATTTGCTACTGTCGCAGATTTCTTTATCCTGTAAATATTTTATAAAATAAAATACAGGATATATTAACATCAATCATCACAAAACATCGTAGAAAAAGCGCCATAGAATTCTATGAAACACGTAACTTTACAAGAATAACTTCAGCTTTTAGGCTCCAGGTTCATTGCTGCCAAACTTGAAAACAATTACTTGTTCATTACAAAAAGAAAATTGAAAAAAACAATTGCTTGTTCATTACAAAAAGAAAATTGAAAAAAACAATTGGCGTAAAACGACAGCCTAACCTATGCGCTAGGGTAGACAACGCGCTTGCCTTAGGTGTTATAGCACCACAACATATCCTAAGAATGGATTACTGGTACTAATATTTTTACAAACAGGGTACTTTCTTAAAACTACGTGACGCTTCAACTCCTCACTACTCGATGTGATTGGATTATTGAGGTCCATATGAAACCAAAGTAAAAAACTGCCGGCTCTTTTTCCAAAGAGCTTTTCTTTGTACATGTAATGATATGGCGTACCTACTGGAAGCATCAGCTGTTGTCGAGTCGCTCGTCCTCAAGCACATTACGGAGAACCGAAGAAGTGACAGCAAGTCAAGGCGACAATCGACGCCATTTCCCACTTCCGGACGAGAACGACCAGAAGAAATCGTAAGACTCGAAATGACAGGAGAAGGAGTCGTAATCGTACCACACAACGTGTTCGCAAAGCTGCCCTCGTACAATCCCTTCGTGGGCACGTTCCACCATGCACCAAGGTATGTTGGACGAATGTCCAGGTGCTATGGATGCCTCTTCCCCCTAAATGTTTTTTGTGTATAGCGCTAACTTACTTCACTGTAACGTGTAGCGCTGGGAACCGCGGTGCCGTCTACTTTTCGAGCGACATCGTCGATATGGCGGAGCTTGAGGAGCGTAAAAAGTTTCGTCATCACCCACTTACGGGCATCTTCCATTCGTTGCCGGGCTATTACGACCCATTGCACAAATTGGCCGCTTGTCGTCGTGTCATGACAGCTGACGGCATCTATTCGGATACTGAGTCTCTGCGTTCTTTCGTGGCAATGGACATCACAGACAGCGAAGACCTTGCGTCGCTCAAGCAACCATCGGAAATGAATCGCATGTACAGCGACTCGAGATGCATCCATAACGCGGACTTGATGACGCGTCCGCGTCGATTCAGTGACGGAGACGCAGACCCATTCTTCAATGGTAACAAGAATGGCTCACCAAACAGAAAGATCGGTGGCGGTGATTGTCATGACGATTTTACTGATAGTGAAGTAGACGAGGATCTTGCGGTATTGAGGCAGAAAATACCTCGCTCTCTGCCTCTCAACATTCTGTCGCTCACGGATAAATATGATGTCCCCCCACCGGTTGGTTGCTTACCTCCTCGACGTACACGGTTTAAAAAGTTGAGAAAATCGTCTGGCACGTCTTCCGCTAGCACAGAAAGCGAAGGATTGTCGCCTGTTCGTTCACTTATTTCCCCAAGCTGTGAGCGCGCAAAGCTTGGCGAATCGGCGGATTGCTCCGAGTTAACGGACGGCTTCATCTCAACAGGTAAAGGAATTTTCAGAAAAATTGGTTTTCGATCATCACTTCATGAACGTCCGGTTCACAAGGACAAATCAAAGTCCAAATCTCCTGCCAAGCTGAAGCTTCAGCGCTCCATCAGTGAGGGGAATTCGGACGATGATATTAACGACGAGTACACCCAAGCAGCACCTCGAATCCCTGCAAATCCGTTTGTCGCAAGGCGATTAAACGATGGTGATGAGCTCCGTATCATGGCAATTCACCGAACAGGGAGACGTGACTCCACCGCTCAAGTCATTACAAATGACGATCATGGTGATAGCGAGGACGAGGTGAACCTCCCAAAACCATATTTTATTCATGAGAAGGCTGTCACGGAGCAGTATGAATTGGTTGGAGAAGATCAGCTGGGCGATGGCTCATACGCTGTGGTTAAGCCTGCTATTCGTCGCGTCAACGGGAAGGAAGTTGCAATTAAACAAATACACAAGCGTTACTTGCGCGATGAAGCGGCAAAGAATGCAGTAAGCCGAGAAATCGAGATTCTCATCTTGCGGTTGCGCCACAAACATATCGTTCGGCTGTATGAAGTCTATGAAACACCCGATTTTCTTTATCTGGTCATGGCAAAAGCAACTAGAGGTAATCTGAAATCGTTGATGCAGAGAAAGCGTATGCTCCCTGAGGCACTTGCCGGAAAGCTCTCGCAGCAAATTGCCCGTGCTGTACTATTCCTGCACGATATGGGCGTGCTACACTGCGATTTGAAACCTGACAATATTTTACTGAACGATGCCAGGACAGCAAACCAAGACAACGGGGAGAACTCCCCTATCATGCGTCGAGCAAGCCCTCCTAAGTCCAAGTCTAGTCAGGACCCTCATGCTGACGTCAAGATCAACGACTATAACGTCGAGTTATGCGATTTTGGCATGTCGGTAAAAGTACCTGACGTTCGCTTCTTTAAGTTAACAGGTGATGTCCACAAGGTCCCGTTCACCAGAGTTACGGGCACTTTAGGCTACATTGCTCCTGAGATGCTGCAACAGCAGCCGTATGGAAAACCGGTGGACATGTGGTCCGTGGGAATTATAATTTTTGAAATGCTCACCGGATACCAGCCATTCTACCCGCCGCATGCGTGCATCGAGGAAGATGCTGATTTCTCAGATCGGGTGTGGAAGACAATCAGTGCTGATGCAAAGGATCTGGTTCAGCGTCTATTGGAGCGTGATCCAGCCAAGCGACTGACTGCTGCTGAGGCATTAGCACACACTTGGTTCGAGTCAGCCATGTTTGCGATTTAGATGTGCTACCTAACTCACCAGAATGCCACTGAGACGAAAAGTATCTCGTTTATGGGTTACAGTAGAGCCAAAGTACAAAAGATGAGTATATTGCAAAAATTTGAACTATCTACCCTTAGGCTTCTTGGCTCCTTTGCTGTCAGCCCAAACAAAAAAATCACACCTGGCGTCGGGATGGCCCTTGTCACCCTGATCATAAAACAAGTCAGCATTTGTATTAGGCTGTGTAAACAACCCCGTTTACCGCTGGTTTAGTGCAGACGTAAAACTTGCGGCCCCAATTTTCATTCACCTTCAGAACTGATCGAAGTACGGTGGGCTGGCCGCAATAGCACTTCGGAGTCGGTGGAGGTCGTCCAGTAAGAACTTGCTGCCATTCCAATTTTCGATCCTCAGCATATTTGCGCTTTGCTACTTTATTTGAGACCGTTCCATATATGAGCGATCCCTGAGAAGACCTGTCGGGCGTTTCTTTACCCGCGGTATGACTGAAGTACGTAGTAATAGACTGTTGACCATAATGGTGTTTGCTAACCCGTGGAGGGGCCGGCAAGTGGTTGGTGACATTTTTACTCTCAATCGTCTCATTCTGTATGACGAAAGTCTTAATACTTTGCTGCATGCCCGAGAACTCCTTAAAATTCTTTGCGCAAAGTGCTGCAGGACCTTTAAAGTTCGAGTCTGAGACAGCTTCAAGCTCCACGATGCAAGACATAACCACTGGGCAGTGATCAGATCCAAGGTGTTCTGTTTCAATACTGGCATGAAAGAAGTTGATGATTAATACAATCTGCAAATTCATGAAAACTTTTGGCTGACCTGCAAGAAGAAACACAAGCAAGAAACCCAATGTCCACCAAAATATAGTCGATCCGCGTTCCGTAGTTTGTTTGGCGTGCCCCCGTTAATGTGTTCCAACACTACAGTAGATTGCAACAAGATTAGAAGCAACTACAAGTCGGCTTTGAATTTGACACTTCAATTTTGACCACGTACCGTGAAGGCCTTGGTCTGTGTAGGGTGCAGATACCGGAAAATGTCAATCATTTTGGCCGTGGTAGATGCTTGTCTAGTTTTATTCCTTTTAGATGTTAAAGCTAGCACATCAATTTCTTCCGGTAGCCAAAGGAAATCATCCATCCATCTTCGGCATGGATGATCCGCAAATGAAGAACCATCAGGTCGCGGAGCATCCGGATCACAATGGTCAATTTTTCGATGTGCTATGTTAATGTCACCCTGCATTGGTACCATAATTAAGACATTTTTACGATATAATAAGAGCAGCAACTAACCACAACGATGACGCGCTTCTTTGCTTGTTGAAGAGCCTTGACTCGGTCTTCCAGCAGTGAATGAAACTGCAGTTTGTACTCCAAACGATCTACAGATGCTAGTGCTGGACAGTAAGTGTTGATGAGTACAAACACTTGATGGTCGGTGATGACACAGCGTCCCTCAGACTCCAAATCATGCATCACTTTCGATGGTAGCTGGTAAATCCGCAGAAATTTCACAACAACAATTCAAGATTTTAACTTGAGCAACGAATAAAAGCTAAAACAGTACTAGTATATCTGCAAAAGTTCTGGCACCTCATTGTGCAATGATCCGATGTGTCCCACGTTGTCTTTAGTCTGCCAAAGCCCTGTTAATCCTTCCTCAGCTGCTACAGTGGGCAGGTCGCTCTTGACAAATGTTACAACACCGGAGTAACCTCTTTGATGTCGACAAAAGGAATAAAAGGCGTCAAAACCTGCGACATTTTCAATATTTAAACTTCACTATGACTCATTATTGCCAGCATCACCTGGAGGCCGCACCAGTTCCTGGTCAAGCTCTGAGCGCGTCAATTTTGTCTCTTGTAGACAAATAATGTCGGCATCAAAACTTTCCAAAAACTGTTGCAGATTTTGTCCTAGGCGCTGGAGCACGGCGCGCAAACCATTGACATTCCAGGTCACAAGTTGCAGTGTTCGCTTCATCGCTAATGTTATACTTCGTAGTATTTAGGGAATTTCGTGAAAAGGACTCACATAGTTTTCATGTTGTTTTAAATTCCGTAGCACGGGAATTTATCGTAAAATACTCTTAAGTTACGGTTATTTAATGACAAACCAATTGGGATACAATCACTATCACGTACCGCAATTCATGAATAGAGACTTGATATGCTAAAGGTGCGCCGCGATCGAAGAAAGCCGTATAAATGACCATCACATTTCATGTGATATCTGGGACGTTGTCATTTTCATTACGTCTAGTTAGATAATTCATTTATCCATTGCCCGAAATTTCAGGATGTAATGTACAGGTAATAATGCGTAGTGAGATGCATACATTTCATGTTTATCTAAAAGCAAGCAATGCAAAAGAATGGGGGCTGTATTAATTTGATGTACGAATTGATCATCTAATTATTTGATGAAGCCCGAGACACCAGCATTATCAAAATAAACATGTTTGCGTTAAAATTTCCCGCTTTCGTGAGTGAAATCAACTGTTCCATGAGTTATTTTTGTAAAGCAAATAGATAGGAAAAATGCACTTGCCCTTTTTAGATCGCTTCGGTCAAGGGACTTCCGGTGGGTTCCTTTTAACCTTCCCCGCGCAAACCAATAACGACTAGAGGGGACCTTGTTAACCCTCTGCTGTGGACCAATGACGACTTGTGTCTTAGAAAGAGAAACGTATACTGATATTTATCCCTAAATCCAATATAGACGTAGAGCGATCCGCGTGACTTGGTCGCTTGTGTACCTTACCCGAAATAGCGCGATCAGCCTAACCTGGACGTTTGTGTACCGTACCCGAAATAGCGTGACCAGCCTGACCTGGACGCTTATATCGATCTGGACGGCACCGGAGTGACCTGGCTATCATCTCCAATATTTCCTTCTTGGTCACCGGTTTAGTTGTCGGTGCTTCGCCCGGCTACCACAGGGATATGACCTCCCTGGAGCCTCGCATCCATCCTTTGACCGCCCGCAGCCACTATCGGCCGCCTGCTAACCAAACTTGATCCGTTTGGCCTGATCCAACGCACCTGGGCCACCTCCCTTAGCTTCTGCTCGGCGTCCGAGTGCTGGTCTGACGCCTTCGAGCCTCTACGTATGCCTCTCACAGTCATCATTCCGACGTCCATTAACGGCTGACCTGGGCAGCCAATTCGGTTCGGCCTTTCCACCAATCAGGTTGGCGGATTTATCCCTCATCCGTCAGTTGACCAATTCCGGAGCCACTTCACCACAGCCGCCCCTGTGTCTTGTCGCAGCCACACTACGGTTGAGGCACGATCTCACTACGCATTTTCTTACTCCATTTACCAAATACATGTCGGGTCTCGACAAACGTAATCTGGACCCCTTGCCGGCCCTTTCCCTCAGCCCAGCTAGGCCACCAGTAGGTATCTAAGTACACGATCTTCGGGACTTGGACGTCGACCACGGCAGCCGGAAGTAGCCAGCCTGATATATCAGGTCACTACACTGACTGCCCAGGTGGCTGTGTGGTGAAGTGGTTCCAGAATTAACGGACTGATGAGAGGTAAATCCACTGACCTGATTGGTAGAAATATTGGTCCAAGCTAGCTGCCCGAGTCGGCTGACGACAGACGCAGGATGACAGCTGCCGGAGGTGTTCGAGAGCACCCGCAAATGCCAGACCAGTGCGGGACATGGAAACAGGCTAGAAGAGGTGATCCAGACGCTCTAAGCCAGGCCAACCAGAAGTTGACCAGCTGGGGTGCATGGCCGTTGATAGTGGCCATAGGTGGCCAAGGGGTGGATTGGTCAAGTGATGGATATATGAGAGATCCTGGGGAGGTTATGTCCCTGTAGTAGCCGGATGGAACACCGAAGACAGATGAGCGGCCGCGAGGAAGGAATCGGAGTCGGCGGCGAGGTTCCGTTCAGATCGAGGTGGATGGCTATCCAGGCTGGCCATGCTATTTGGTGTACAGTACACAAAACGTCCAGGTTGAGCTGGTCACGATATTTCAGGTAAGCTACATAACCATCCAGGTATTGTTTGGGTATTTTGGATGGGGTACACCAAAGGTTATATTGGATATAGGGATAAAAATCAGTATACCTTTCGACCAATGACGACTTGTGTCTTTCTAATAAGTCGTCATTGGTCCACACCAGAGGGTCAATAAGGTCCCCTCTAGCTGTTATTGGTTTGCCCGGGGAAGGTTGAAAGGAACCCATCGGAAGTCCCCCGACCGGGAGTCGCTGTAAAACTTATACTCAACTCAAGTCACCCGTGTTTGGAACACGGTTTAGTTATATTGCAAAGTGTGGTGAAGTTATGGCTTACTGTGGAAGATTGTGGAGTATTGTTTGGATTCCCTAATTTTACATGAGATTAGAGTAACTCTTTTATCGTCTTTGGTTAAGCTGTCCGATCCATTACTCTCGGTCCAGCCTTTGTGGTATACAAATTTCAAGTATAACGCCAGTCCGCTCTCTGGTGAAGATTTCCGCCCATAGTCCCAACTCTCGTCCACCTATTTTACCGACTTTTAACTTTGCGCCCTAGAGTCCACCAGGAGAGCGTAACCGCCAGGGCTGACGGGTACACAAGGTGAGCTTTACATAACATGGACCATCCCAGTCGTCACGGCCAAGGTGATGAAAGTGACCAGTCCAGCCAGCTTGGTGCTGGCTCGGACCAAGACCTGGATGGACGGAGTACCTCCTCCGACAGTCAGTCATCCAGTCCCCCCGTGGGTGTTCGCATCTCGGAAGGAACTTCTGGGAGCGACTACACCACAGCTGCCTTGGAAAGGCAAAGATTGAGCTGACGTTAGCTGCCAAATTGGCAAACCGTCGAGCGGATGTGACCTGGATTGTTCCTCTGTCATATTATGTTGCATATGGCCAACCTTAAGGTGGAGAAGAGTGGGGGACCAGCTGAAGACGGTTCCCGGTACCGGGACCTAGGCTACCCCAGTCATGCCACCATCCGCCAGGCCTCGCTCGACGAGTTCGACTGGTAGGACCTGTGGCGCAACCAGTATCGGCGCGATCCCTCTCGTCATCCAGGTCTTGGCGTTACTCGACTCCAGAATAGGTTTCGCTGTACCCGGTAAGTGAAGTTCCGAATCTCGTCTCCAGCGGCCAACATATTTTCTCGCTCGCCTTAGTATCCATTCCGCCAATCCATTCATTGTTGTCCACTTCGCAAATTCTTTTATCAACTTCATCCTTAGTACCGAGTTCAACATTATTCCATTCTCCGCTGCTCCCTGCAGTCCAACAGTCCATCCACCCTGACTACTTCACCAGCTATTTTGACCCAGTCGGCCCTCTCCCAACGTCCTATTGGTCAAAGTTTAGCCAGGTTCACTCCTGCCCACCGTTTAAATGGTAGATCGGACTCCGTCCACCATTTGATTGGTCCTAACCGAATCATCGCTTGGCTCGACCTGACTCGTCGAACGGCACCAGGATGGCTTGGTGCTCCAGGGCAGCTTCACCTTCTTCTTGAGCCTGCATGAGCTCGCTGGCGGTCAAATTCTTTCATCAGTGCTCCGCAGTTTAAATCTAGTTCATCTACCCACATTTGTTCTTCGTGACCGTCCACCGTACCAATCGTTCCCTGTGAGTCCGTCCATATCGGGGTTTCCGTCCTGATCTGACATCCAGAATCATTTCGACTTCATACTCGCTGGGTCTAGTGGCCTGTCCGAACTATCTTCGGGCAGCAGGGCTTCGTTGAAATCGAGCCTATGGTTACCTGGTACAGGTTGAGTGCTCGGTCGGTCCAGGAAGTTTTTTACCAGCTTCACCTTAGAAACATGAGCTATTGGAAAAACGTTTTTGTCCGTGCCTGTGGTGATTAACTTGACTGCGTGTTTTTCGACCAGCTCTGCCACTCGGAAAGGGCCGTGCCACATATGAGCCCACTTCCGCGCTTAACCTTCCTTGCCTCGATTCGGATATAGCCATACCTGGGAGCCAGCGCTTTGCCATTCTTACTGACCTGGTCATTATTCCGGTAAGCACGGTTCTGTATAGCCTGTCGGAGACGTTCGTTCACTTGCTCATGTGCCAGCGAGTAATGGCGCTGCACCCCCATTTTCCAAATCGAGCATCTCGGTCGCGACTTCGGGTGCACCCAACTGGGATTGAGGCCTCCAAGGTGGATCTAGGATCCCATCCATATGCTAGGTCACTCGATCTACAATGAATTAATAGCAAAGACTAGTCTCTCGTTATATTCGTCCCAATCCTGCTGGTCGGCCTCCACCACATATATCTTGATTGCCCGGGTTAGAGTCTGCCCCATTTGCTTGCGGGCGGTAAGTCATGGACGCACTTTGTTTTTGGTCCAAATTTTAGTTGAGCGCTCAAAACTCATTCGACATGAACCCCGGTTTTCGGTCATGCCTAATACCCAAAACGTTCGAGCACACATTCCTCATAGCTGTGAGCCAATTGCTGTGCCGTACGGGTGGAACTTGCTTTAGCTACGACCAATCCAGTAAATAGGTCAGTCCAGATTAACAATTCGGTATACCATTACGAGACTTAGGCAAAGACGGATTGTGGTCCATCGCGATAACTTGGAATGGGTTAGTTGCCTGTATATTTTCTGGTGACCGCCCCTTAATGGTTGGCCGGACCTTCCCCGTCTCACAACCAGGTCAGCTCCTTACGTATGCTTGCACACTGCGGTAGAGGCCTCTCCAGTGAAACTGTGCTTTAATCTTGCGGTAAGTCCGTCCAATACCCTGGTGTCCCCCTTCCAAGCTTATATGATAATGGTGGAGGGCATCTACATCTGTCCGGCATCACCAAACGTGCCGACTTGTCCCTATCAACATCTCGCTGGTCAGCATCGCGGTAAAAGAACCTCATCCACTTCGTAATCCGGAGCCATCTTAAAGCATTCCTTGGCCTGTTCTGCACTCAACTTTACCACTTCCCCACTCAAATACACTTTAAGATTCACCATCCACTCTTCTTCGCCCTGTGATTTGAGGATTTGTTTGCCCACAACTGCTGCACTATTCTTTCATTCATCACATCTGTGGGTGGCGAGTTGGTGGCCGACGAACGGCGCCTCTGCGACCGGGTGACGGTATTCACTTAAACTACCTCACAGGTGTCGGCCGTCCGAATAAGCTCAGGCAGTCGATTGACTACAGCTAACTCCGATAGCAGGGTTGGATCTGAGATCGTAACTCCGACTTGGTCCAGCATGGCCAAGGTGGCCGGATGGTCTGAACTCCTATTCCACTCTCTTTTAACATGCAACGTCTCATGTTCCGGCCATTTCCTCAAAGCTGACATGACGCGGTCATTTAACAGTCTTAGTCTGGGGGCCTTGCAGTCAATTTCCCCGGTGATTTGTCTAATCACTAGATTGGAATCGCCACATATGACAATTCGCCCCTGCGTCTGGCCGACCAGCAAGTCAAAGCATAGCAGCAGTCCTCGGTACTCGGCCTCATTGACGGTTATGTTGGGTATAGAATCGGAAGCGACAGGCACCACTTCCCACTGCAGCTTCCACAAGATGGCACCGTAAGCGTCCACGTCCTTCTTGACACTGGCTCACCAATAAAAAAATTTACACCATTAACTCCTCTTATGGACCGACTGTTGGTGGCAGGAGAGTGATAGACTGCCGTTGCTGCTTCCGGGGTACTATCGCTATCGAATCCTCTTCCACCTCTCTCTTGGCATGATGCTGGCTGCTAATGTCCCCAGTATCTCTTCTTCTCCTTTTGTACATTTTATCACTTCCATCGAACACTGGGACAATACGGCAGCCCATCTGCCTAGCCGTCCCTCAATTCCTTTCGCAGTAAGAAGCCAAGATAAGGTCGACCACCTCGATAACGGTATAACATACATCCAGCATTCGTAACAAAGCCAGATTTTCTTGTCCACTAGCCCGTAATTCACTTGATTGGTCTTCAGGGTTTGGATGGTGAACATTACGGGACAATATACGTCATCGTGGTCTTGTACCAAGGCAGCCGAGTTATCCCACTTGTTAGCATAAATGACGACCTCTGGTACCTTATCTGGATCAAAGTGTTTCCGAACCGGTGTGGTCGACATTTTTGCATTTGGCATTCCAAAAGCCACCTTCGCCTGGTCATGTAGTCATCGGACCTGGCCGGATTTGGGTCGGTGAGCTGGTCGCCTACTAGGACTCGCGATTCCACCTTCTCATTGTCTAAAATAGATGACCCGGCCAGCAATTCTTTCTGCCGGTCCTGCTCTCGCAACTTATGGTAATCCACCTCCCGCAGCTCATACAGTACTGCCGCGTAGACCGCAAAGTCTTCGATGAAATTGCTACAGTAGTTCCAGCTGCCAAAAAATGATTGCATAGCCTTCAGTGACCACAGGAAGGGTAAAATACTTATAGACTCTAAATCTTTTGGACTGGCTTCCAATCCAGCAATCGAGACCTGGTGATCCAAATAGGTTACCTTAGTCTTTCCCCGAAACTTTTCACCACACTAATCGAGAGATTCCACTTTTCACACGTAACCATTAATTGTTCTACTTTTTCACCCAACAAATTCCACGAAGTGGCTGTCACAAGAATATCATTGATGTAAGACCGCCGCTCCCAAAACCGAGGGGTTTTGGTCAAGGTCACCTTCGGAATACACGTCCCCGACCAGGGCGAGATCCTGATCTGCCATGATCTTGAAATGCCCGTACAATGCGTTATCTATAAGCCGCTGGTATATCTGCGGGGTATTCTTAAGCCAAAACGGCATCCGGTCCCACTCGAACAGCTCGAAGGGGGTAACAAACGCAGAAATTTCCCGTGCACGGTCAGTCATAGAAACCACCTAAAATCCTCTAGCTATATCCAGCGATCAATACCACAAAACTTTATCCAGATCCTCCAGTATCGGGTAAACCATCAGCTTTGTTAGCTGGTTTACAAAAGCCGGTAATCAATACACAACCGTATGTTCACCCCGTTTTACTTTATGATAATCATGATGAGCGACGCCCATGGCGAGATGGATTGATGGATGGTCCTGGTGGCCAGCAGCCCTTTGGTGAGATCTGACAATGTCTGAGGAGCCCTTCTGCACCCGTTTTCTACCGGCTTCGCATTACCCACATCAATGCCGCACACTGCCCCATGGGCAGCTGGGGGTAGCGCATTACCCTGGCCGATCGGCAGATGTCTCCTTTTCTATATTATATTCCTTAACCTGATGACCACTTCTGGAGTGTTCACGTCTGGGTCGCCCACCTGTAGATGCTCCATAGTAACCGTTGGAGGACAGGCAGTGACCTCAGGCAGCACTGCCATCTGGTCCTCCATGCCTTTGACATACAGGTCGCCCGCTTCGTGAATACAAACCTCGTCGACATCAGTCTCGCTCCCAGTCAAACCTTTGTCTTGTGCAGGAGGGATCTCCGATGAGTCAGCTACACTATCTACCTCCGACGCTCCAACAATATCATCCGGAAGGGGTTCCATCCAGCTGCACCAAGATTGACTTGGTTTCCCGTCAAGGTCAGTTTCGGTTAATTCCGAATCCAGGTCATTTCGTCCAGGTCGGTTTCGGCTAATTCCAAATCCGGGTCAGGATTTCTTTCGTCCAGGTTGGCATCGGCTAATTCCGAATCATCCTCTTGGCCTGGTTGGCCAGTGTCGGACGTCGCTGTATCCGTTACCTTGACCTGGCTCACTTCTTGGCCAATCTGTTCGTTTTTCGTGGACGGTGGGGGCAGGACTAGTTCAGCTACTGGTAGAGGTGTTCGGTCAGTACATCCACCCTGACTCGCTGACAGACGGCTCCGCATCATAGCCGAGAAGGTGTCTGGTACTCCGGTCTAGTCACTATAGGTGTCAGATCTTCTTCCACAGGCTCTTCTTCCCTGACTAGGTCCATAGTTGCTTGGTAGGCCAGGTTTTGCCACTCGATATAACGCATTGAGCCAATAGTGACATAACCGACGGACCACACCTTCCGGCGGCCAGCGGGGCACCTTGCCTACGGCCAACCCCATTCCAATAATGACATCGTCATGTAAGGTGAGAGGCTGCTCTGAGATGTTGGTCACGCTAACATAGTTGGGGTGACCTTCTCTCTTGACGAACGAGGGCACCCAAAACTCTCCCCTAGTCAGCCACGACTTATACCGCCTGCGGTGTGGCCGCACAGTCGCCTCCACTGTCCGTCGCACCGGAACAGTTACAAACTGCCCAACTTTAGCAATTGAGTTTGGGCACCATATAGAGGCCGCCGGCCAGCCAGCTGGATCTGCACTTCGTCAGACAAAGTCAGTGTGCCGTGAGATAAGTCTAGTCGTATACCATGAAATTCATCCCCAAAATTGCATCCTTCCCGGCTAGCCTTCCTACCCAGGCGGTAAAATAGTACATCAACGACCCAGCCAAAGTGATCGTTACTCTTGTCCTTTTCTGGGTCATGTATGAACTCTCTCCAATTTCAATACACTCTTGTCTCTTCGTTCCATCTAATTCACACTCAACCTTACGAGCAAAGGTGCTGTCGACGATGGAAACTTCCACACCAGAGTCAAAAAGCATAGTGGACTTCTGGTTATTAATCTTACCATCGGCCCTGTGGGTAGTAAGCGTATAAATTCTTCTTCGGCGACGAGTTTTCCTGCGTCAAGATGCGATGCGGGCCCTGGTAGCTTTCAACGAAGAGAACTTTACAGCAAAGTCCGTACTTCAGACCAAGAAATTCATCCGTTCGTAAACTGGCCACTAGGTAAGGGTCAGCTTTGCTGCCTGGGGATCGGGTGAAGTAATCGTCAAACTTACATGTATTGTCGGTTACGCTTTGCTTTGCTTCTCGATTATCCTCCTTACCGACACATGCATAGATTCTCAGATTCCAACCTGGCGATCGATTTTGTTCAACATTTTTCCCTGGTGGCAACATTCCAGCATGTTTAGTCGGGACACACCACTTCTTCATCTGGTTTTATAACTCCTCGATGGGGCAGAGTCCAGGCTCGTGCACTTCTCCGCAAGTCTACAAGGTGAACTGGCAGCGTTCAGCTGGATGTCCTTTTCTCTCGCACTTGTTGCAGGTCTGCCGTTTTCAGCTTCTGTCATTGTGCTCGATGGACCCGCAGTGAGTGCACTTTTGTCTGGGGTAGCCCTGGTCAGCTTTATCAGGAAACCTTTTCTGCTTGTCCGACCCTAATTCTGGCCGGGACTGCTGACCGGCTTCCGCTGAGAACAGGTATCGATATTGTTCTCCTTCCGATTTGCCCCCAGACCGCAGGTATTCCTCTTCCGAGATGGTTGCATCCGATTGATTGCAGCCATGCAAACAGCACGGTTGTAGCGGTTTACTTCCTTGATCCAGGTTAGAAGGTGACCTGTACCTGCCCATTGCGGCTTTGGGGCCTCGCGCTTTTGCCCTCTGGTACGTCCATAAAGTCAGCTCCAGTTCTACGGTATTTTTCAAACGTAGCAACGAAAGCTGGCAGCCGGCCGTTCCCGGTCGTCCAGCGTACTGATAAAGTGCTCCACATGATCTCGAGCGGCCTCCGTCCGGCTAGCATCTTCCTTGACCGGTATATTTGCTTTCGTTTCTGCAACATTCAGCCAGTGGAAATATTCCAAAGGAGTCTCATCTGCTCTCTTCTTGGTATGTAAGTATTGACGCGCCACCGACATCACGGACCCACAGTACTGTTCGCCGAATGCTCCAACCAGCTGCCTCCAATCATCTCGGACTTCTCAGCTAAGCTGCTGGATCCAGTGTTTTGCTAGTCCCTTCATAAGATCTCCAAAAATCAGACACTTCCCATAGTCCGGCGTCCGGTCTCTGAGGAATGCTGACTTTGTATTGCTCAACCATCCTCTGACCTGATCGTCATCCATGCCTCGACCAGTAAAGCCCTTCAGCTCAGACGTAGCTGATATCCGGACCCTGGTGATCGCCCTTGATCCCGGGTCGAAAGCCTGGGCAGGCCATATTGGCTCGGCGCGATATCCCTAGATCGAGGTCATCCGGATCATAGTGGCACTTGGCTGACTTGACAGATTCCTTGTCAACGTCAAGGGGTGAAGGCCTTCTATTAGGGGATCGTCCGGGTCGGCGACTTGGTCGGCGACTAGGCGGGTCAGGATGGGGAACACTCTGTCCCGACTCTACCGATTCCATGTCTTCGTCTACCGATTCCCTCGCATAATGCTGGGCTGGTTCAGGCGTCTGTTTTTCCTAATAGGCAGGCTGGTCATGTGGTCCTGGACAAGAGCGGACAGTATTGGACCGACTCCGCTCCGCCAAGTACCTTTCCATCATGGCTGAAAACATGTTTTGAAGGTGGTCCGGCACCTGAAGGCCAGCTTGGGGGCCAGCTTGGGGTTCCTTCTTAATTCTCGAATCTATGCCTTCGCCCCTTGGGTCTGGATCCACCACCTCCGTCCGGGTCTGGACGTTATGTTGTCTGGTTGCCTTCCGATCGGGGACACCTGGATTTTAGTTTCCTCCAAACTGGTGGACATTGCCACGTGCGCTGCTCCCCTAGGGTCAAGCGTGATACGAGTTATACCCACAGATGAATCAGTCGAATCTACCTCCGAAGGGCGGATTCGTACTGGGAAGAACCTGAATGTATTCCGACTGGTCTGCCTGCTACTGGCGGCGAAGGTGGGGTCATCTTAGCAGTTGCTTTCATCTTTTGAAGTTGAGAGCGACCCACTAACGGTACCAGACGGTCGTGAAGCGCGCTGAATGCTTCCTTTAGCTTGTCCGCCTCCAGGTCGAATAACTGATTCGAGTCGAAAGCACCGGTATTGATGCCGGCTAGTTTGAACTGGTCAAACAGTCCTCTAATAAGGGCTAAGTGACCACCTGAAAAAGATGGGGGAGAAACGTGACCTTTTAATCCACCCAGGATTTTGGGTCGGGTAATCTTCAGGACTCCATCTGTCCGTAAGAACTGACCCAACTCTCAAAGGGGGTAAGCACGCTCCAGTAGTGTCTCTCACCATATGAGACATGGGGTCAGTCTGATCGGTTGGACAGATCCGGTCAATCTGCCAAGCTGGTGACCACGATCGATTGAATAAGTCACCCCTACCTAGTGATGTTGATATGGAATCAACCGGGAGTATTAGTCAGCATTTCGATCCGGATTACCTGGACTTGGGAATACCCCGCAAGGCAAATATAGCTTCAGATCAAACATTCGATACCCGAAACGGTCACCCGAGTCCGAATGTCAGCGATTTCTGAATTGAAGGATTTCACTGGCAAGGACATGGATGATGATCAGGCGAGATCCTGGTACAGCTGGATGAAATCAGCCTTCCTAAAGGATAAGACACCGGAAGGAGAAAGATGTCTGATATTTGCTGACTTAATGAAAGGTCCGGCCAAGAACTGGCTTGAGCAATTAAGTCGGTAAGTGGCCCCAACTATGTGGTGAATTCGAGGAGCAATACCGGGTGGTAGTTTTGACTTGCGACTGATACTCAGGGGTATCGCAAGACAATACTTCTACCACATGACGAAGAGGTCGGGCGAAACACCGATTGAATATCTATATCGTCTAAATATTGCTGGTTTGAGGGCTAAAATGCGGATCAAAGATCCTAAACATGTGAATACAACCCGCGAGCACGTCGAACACTTCATCAGCACCCTGGACAATCGTGACCTGGCTGACCAACTGACCCAACTTCGAATAAAGACAGCTAAAAAACTGGGGCAGACTCTGAGGACATTGCAACGTGCTAAAAAGCGAGAGCTTAAGGTCGAGATGGGATCGAACCGGTACCAATCAAACCCACACCCTGACCAAGTTAGGCGCCAGCGGATCGACCAGCAAACGCAATCCGTATGATCGCAAAGGAATCGACTAGCTCCGGGTCGGGAGAAAAAAAGTGGCCGGTCGAGCATAGGCTCTGCCGTAGAGCAGTATCGTCACATTTTTACGACTGAAACTGTACTCCATCCAAGGTCAACGATTACAGGAAAAGAGAGGAAACCAGCCCAACTCGGACCGACCTCATAAGAAATGTGTCCATTGTGGGTCGACCAAGCATAATGATCGTGATTGTTGGAAGAGAATCACATGCGGAAAATGTGATCGTAAGGGTAATCCTTCCGATAATTGTATTTTCGTGTGGAAGACTTGTGGAAAGATTATGATGCTAATTCGTGCCCGATTGAAGAGTTTTTCAACCAGATGCGCATATGGTACGTACCGACCAAACATGCTGGCATGCTTCCACCTGACGTCAAAAAAATGTTAAACAAGATCGCTCGCCAGGTTGGAATCTGGTTCGAGCCGAGCGATCTAAGCTCAGCATTTATGCATACGTCGGTAGCAGAAATAATTACGAGGAAAAAGAGATAACCGACAATATATGTTCTATTCCAATTTGTGTCGATCGGTATCCAATTTATAGTCTCAGAGTGAAGTAATATTACCGATCGAATGTGATTATGGAATTCGACCTACTGCTTAGTTAATCTCGAGGATACTGGAAGTATCTCTCTTCCGACCAGTCGTTTAAACAAGCGAAAGCCAATGGAAACGTTAACCACGAAAACGCCACTATATAATTCGACTCTGGCGTTTCCGCCTTTGCTCGTAAGGTGGGATGTCGTATAGACAATAACCAGTGACAGGAATGCGTCGGGATCGGTGAAAGTTTCTATATGACGAAGGTCGATCACGTGCCCACATCACCTTTGCCGGTTCCCTTGTTTATTATTTTAATGCTTGGATCGGCCGATTAGCCGGTCAGGATTCCATACTGGGGGTGGATTTTATGGTACCAGCCGGCATACGACTCGGCCTTTTTCATGGAACCTTGACCCTACTAGACGGAGTACAGATACAACTATCTGGTCGACGTCCACGGTATGGTGTCCGTATGCAGAGGGTTAAGATGGGTCAATATGAAAATATAGCGGTAGCCCGATCGGTTGACATGATGATTCGGTCAACTGCTCGACAGCATAAATTATGGCTAACTCGTGGTGAACGATAGGTCCCGACTTTTGTCAAAGGGATCGGCAGATCGAGCTATAGTAGGATTACTAATATGTCTGATCACCCGTTAATTGTTCACGAGGATATGATTATAGGAATGTGATTATCTGAAGGTAACGTGCCCCCACAAATGGGATATGTCTCGTTTGAGTCACGAAAATATGTGGAATGGAAGAATCTAGCATCAGGTCACTACCGACCTGATCAGTAACAAGGAGTTGGTAGGTGGAGATACCTCACATTTGGTAGAAAAGTCGGAATACACCACTCCAACTAAGGTACTAATCAGGGGGTCATTTGCGAAGTCGACTAGTGAAAGCGGTCTCGAAAAAAGTCCGAAGATTTTGAATATTGGCATGGTCGGACCACGCGTGACGACTGACCTGAAGGATGATGATCATGATAATCTGCTCAAAGGCGATTTTACCACCAATGAGGACAATGGAAAAGTTAATCCGGTAGAGGAAATCGAACGAAAGGAATTTGTCGTGGTTACTGAGAATGAAGTGAAGCCAGAATCAGACAGAAAAGGCATGACTTACCTAGGATGATTCAGGTTGATGCCAGATCGAAAAAAATAGATCCAGTGGATAACCAATTGTGTATAAAGGAGGGTGATGATCAGTACGTATATGTTATTAAAAACAGATGGTGGTTTTGTCGGAAATGTCACCCAGTATACCAGAAGTCACCCCGGATGATCTACAAGTCGGTAACCCGGAAGTCAACACTCCCGAACAGATCGATCAATTCAAAGAATCATCTGGAAAAAGTGACGTTTGCTGATCGGGAGGGCAATAATGCCCTACCCCTGTCGCCTACGGAGCCGCTTGCGACATTGATGTGGCGCTAGACCGATTGCCCAAAGGTTGCACCACAACATCGGGAAAAGTTGTCTGACCTGATTAAGGGCCTGCTAGGTACGAAGATCATCTGACTTTCATCATCGCCGTGGGCGTCACCTATCGTGGCTGTGATAAAAAGAACGGAGTTGACATCCTGGAATCTGTATCGATTATAGGATGGTCAATAGGCTTACTAAGTTGATTGTCTATCCAATACCTTTAATTAATGATTTACTGGAGGATTTTGATAATGTCTTATGGTTCTGTTCGTAAGATAAGGCTAGTGGTTTCTGGGTCGTTTCGATACCCGATCGTACTCAAGAAATCGGTTCTTGTCAGACCTTTCGTCTATGAATGGAACCGAATGCCGTTCGGACTGAAGAACTCTCCTCAGATTTATCAGAGGCTGATTGATAACGCCCTCTATGGATATTTCAAGATCAGTGCCGATCGGGAAACCACCAAACCTCATGACGTGTTCACGGAGGCGAACTGAACCAGGACCAAAAATCGTCGGTGCTGGGAAGACGATCGTATATAGATGACATCTTGGTTAAAGCCGCGTCATGAGATATTCTATGCGATAAGGTAGAACAACTACTTCATATTTGTGAGCGTTAGAATTTATCGATCAGTGTGATCAAGAGTTTCTGGGATTAACCCAAAGTCGCCTGTTTGGGTCAGAACGTATCGATCCAGGGGTTGGAGGCGAACTCAAAAGACCTTGAAGCATATAGAAACCTACCGTTTCCCTGATCACTAAAGGCCATGCAGTCTTTTCTTGGTAGCCTGAACTACTATAGCCGATAAGCTGAAGCTTTTTTCAGTGTATGCCGCTATACTATATGAACTGGAAGAGATGAATTGCCACAGGTTACGAGAACGTGATCGATTAGAAAAGCTGCCTGCCAAAGCTGATCATGAAGCCGGGATAGAAAAGTCGACCTGCGAAGCCGGCTATTCAATCGACCAGAACCAATCCGGATCGGAAAATCACATGGAGCGCGCCATGGTTGCAGTTAGTATGCTGAAAGCGAAGATGGTTTCGACTCCGGCTCAAAACATTTCGGCCAAATAAAGTCCCAGTGGTGAATTTGTATGCAAGTGAATGAGCGGCCCTGGTCCATGACCATGATTGTAACAGGCTAGCTGTTACAGGCTTGCACTGTATTAATTGCAAATGAGGACGCGTGCAATTGGTGGGGAACAAATGTAATTTGTTTCTCAATAGTTTAAATAGGATTAAACTTTAGTCTGGACTATTTAGTTAGTTAATAGTCCCTTAATTAAACTAAGAGGTGTGGCTGCAAGACGGTAGATTTAAGAGTGAATATATTATGAGTGGTGTAGAGCTAATTACTGTAATAATTCTAAACTAATCATACAAACATGAAGTATAAGTCTGATTTAATAGTACTCTTACTATCAGATCCCATCTTGGATTCGGTATTTGCAATCCGAATCGGATTTTCGTGTGGATTATGAAAATTTATTAATCCAATATTCATATTTCAGATCGCGAGACTGAACTGTGATATTTCAACCTAAATAACACTTATGTAATGGTACCCCATTACATCCCCCCCACTTAAGGTGGTTGGCCAATAATAAGTTTTAATATTGACCAATCAATGGTGACAATTGTTGGTCAAACATTTAAATGTTTACAAACCAAACATTCATTACGACCAAGAAGACTATGGTCGAGAGACGCGGCGGCGCTCTTAAGAGCGCTGGAAACTTCACGGACGAAGCCTCCATCTCAGCACCAAATACTGGGGTGCCGAACTCAAGAAATGACGCCGCTAAGGAGGCGTCAAACGAAGACAGACCAAGAGCCTCGTTTTCTCTGGTCGCTGATGCTGCTGCGGAAGCATCCAAACGGGAGCGTGAAAGTGTTGCTAAGGCAACTTCCCGCACATTGACACCTGCCGAGTGGCGGGTGGCGAAGAAGACATCTTCGATGTTCGGAGATAGTTCCGACTCCGAAGAGGAGGATGAGGAAGTCACTCTCCTTAACAAGACGTCTGGCGAGCGTAAGCTCGCTGGAAATGCATCGCCTATGAGCGATGCTGGAGCGGAGTCGACCGATGTCGATTTTGACAGCAACGACTCGTACAACGATGGAAGCGAAGTCAAATCGCTTGTTCTCCTGGTCTGAGTCGTTCGCCGGGTTGCGGTAATGTTGACCCGACGCGAGATGATAGGGAAGGCAGCGCTCCACCTGCCAAGAAACATCGGACAGAAGTGGCTTACGCCGCTTCTGGATCGCCTTATCGTACGGAACAGCGTGTTCCGTACAATGTTGGGTATCGGACCCCAGTGTGGACTACGATGCCCGACAGTGGTGGTCAGCACAAACGTGACTGTCAATACACGTTGTTCGACATCAACGCCCTGGATGACTGCGAAGACATCCGGGAACATAGATTCGATCGAAGTACAGATGATAGGCGTCTGTACTGTATTGACCTATTCTTTCGGGTTCGTTATTACACGAACCGGGAAGGGTAACGGAAGAACAGGGACGGCAACGACAAAGGTCCTGATGATTACGTATAGCGTATTCGCGTAATGCGCGAGCGCTTTATAACGCACTCACGTACAGGTAAAATAAAGTACATCCATTACACCTGCATCAAAGAAGGGATAAACTGTGGTGTCCCTCCTCATATCGGCTGCCCTTGTTGTCCGAGGGGCGCTCCTCGTCTGACCAAGGAAGATTTGCGGGGATACAGTGGCTTCTCTGTACCCTCCGAGATTAAGAGCCTTTGCTTTTTTTATGCCCTTAATGCATCAACACCTATGGTTGATGCTTCCTCGAGTTACCAGTTTGAAGAGAGGTATTCTTCTCAAACTCCTTCAGGCGGTCAGGGACGTCAGCCCTCAGAACCTCGATCGGCTCCCAAGAGTCAAAGTCTTGGGAATATCCCAGCCAGCGTACCAAGTACTCGGTACGCTGCCCCTTCTTACAAGGAACCGAGCGCTTCGCAATCAAGCACTCGAGGATGTACCGCTTATTCCGCTGGTTATCAATCAGGGGCGGCGAGGGTTGATAGTTCCCTCGCCGTCGTTGTTGTGGAACATGGTTCGCAGCTCCGCAGTCTCGAGAAGCGCATTTCTTCCCTGAGCGGCGATATGTCTCATTCTGTAAAGACATATCGTTCCCTTCGTGATGAGATTCACGACATGCTGGGCGCTCACGTTGCCCAGCAGCAGAAGAATGATCTACTATGGTCGAGCTTGGTCACCAAAAGGCAGAGATCGAGCGGAACCAGGCGGAGACAAACATCCTCCGCGCTGCTCACGATCGGTTGGAAGCCGACTATAAGTCTCTTTTAGGATACTTGAAGAAGCATGGCATTCGCCGTGGGGATGGGTCTCGTCACAAGACGGAGACGAAAGATATGGCTTGAGCCTCCCAACGTGGAACTTTGGGTGAAGGCGCATTGCCGCGGGAATGTCTAACGTATAGGCTTTCCCGTCACCTCTTGGACTTTAAATGGTCCAATAAACTTAGGAAGCAACTTCCGTGTAGGGAAGTTGCTAATTGCATGTGTAGGGAAAATAGTCGTTGATCATAAAACTAATTCGCCTTTTCGAAAGGAGTTTGTATTCTTCCTTCCGTTTCTATCTGTATTTTGCTTCTGCTTGTCTAAGGCAGAAGCAAGTGCATCCTTCACGTAGCGTATTACAGCTTGACGCTGTAATACAAAATCATCTACTATATTGTTAGCAGTAGGGGGACTGTTTTCGTTGTCTGCAGTCATTGCTGCAGACACAAATTCTTCGTATGCAGCTTCGGTGTTATTTCAAGCTGCCTGTGTTTCTACTGTGGCTGCAGTAGGAGACTCTTTGATTTTCTCGCAAGTTGCGGTTGTAACTTGCGCATCGGCTCGCTCAAAATTTGAGCGGGTCCCTCCCCCACTTAGATTTGGCGCACCGCCAAGTAAAGCTGGGGTACGTGGATGCCGCAAAGCATTCACGTAAAACGGTGTATGCTGTGTCGAAGCATACGCCGAGTTTTTTTGGTAGCAAACTCAGTGAGTGGCAAGAAGTCACTCCACTGTTCGAAGGCATGCGCATACGAACGCAGCATGTCTCCGAGAACGCGGTTAACGCGTTCTGTTTGCCCATCCGTTTCCGGATGGTCCGCAGTTGACATTTCTAACTACGTGCCGAGTAACGAGAACGTTTCTTGCCAGAAACGTCCGGTAAATCTTGGGTCTCGAACCGAGACAATGTTTTCCGGTATTCCAAGCACGGAATACCGTGTCAACGAATATCTGGGCGGTTTGCGCGGCAATGATATTTGCTGACACTGCAGCACGATGAACCATCTTGCTGAATTGGTCTACAAAGACCTCTTCCGACTATTGTCGGGTGGAAGACCAAAGATGAAGTCCATTGAAATGGACTTCCAACACTCTGTTGGTTGGTAGAGATTGGAGGGAAGCCTGCGCAGAGAGCGCATACTTAACGCGCTGACAAATCTCGCAAGCGCGTACGTACTTGCGCATCCACTTGTTCTGGTTCCGCCAGTAGAAATCGCGTGCAAGAGAAGCGTATGTCTTCTCTCGATCTTGATGTCCCGAGATTGGTGCATCATGATACTCAAATAGTCTCTGGTGTTTTAGGTCATCGTCGTTAGGAGCAACGATGCGACTAACATCTTGTTGGTCTGTACTGTGAAGGAGCAGTCCATCGTGCAACCGGTAGCGATGCAAGGAAGCGCGGAGGAACTCTGGCAGTTCATCGCGCTTCTGATCCGATTGATTACTTAGGTAAATTAACAGACGTGTCTCTTCGTCTGTTTTGTACGCTTGGCGTACCTGTCGCACAAGGGACGACAAAAAATAGTGCAACGTATTGTTTTTGCACTGATGCCTTCGGTTACGGACAGTTTCGTCTCGTAATAAGGCCGAGATGATAGCGCATCCGCTATCACGTTCAACGTTCCCAGTTTATATTCAACCGTGAAGTTATATTCAGCAAAGAATGACAGCCATCGTGCCATTCTTTGAGAAATGTGTGGTGAATTCACGGTCGTGCGTAACGAAGCATGGTCCGCGTAAACCACAAATGGTCTATCTCCTAGGAGATAGATTCGAAACTTTACCAGTGCATACTTCATGGAAAGGCGTTCCTTGTCATGCACGGTATAGTTGCGCACGGCTGGGCGCAACTGACGCGATTGGTAATAGATTACGTGATCACGGTCATCGTGATCACGATACATCAAGGCACAGCCGATTGCGAAATCACTCGCGTCGCAAACGACGTGAAACGGTCGCTCGTTGTTGGCTACAGGCGCTTCTGTCAAGCTTCGCTTGACTGTATCAAAAGCGTCTTGACACTGGGTATCCCAGTGCCATTCGACATCCTTGTTAAGTAAATGAAAAGTGGTCGAATGAGACCAGCATAATGGCACGAATACTTGTGCAAATATGTTGCCAACCCAATGAACTTACGAAGTTCCTTGACATTTTTTGGCGTAGGCCATTCCACGATCACTCTGATATTTTCTTGATCAGGGCGCACCCCGTTCTTGCCCACAAAACATCCAAGAACGGGTATCGCAGGTGCACCGAAGGTGCATTTCTTCAAATTAGCTTAGAGCTTATGTTTACGCGTAAGCTCTGACACCCGTCGTAGATGATTTTCATGAACATTACATCACTTTTATTGTGTTCAGCCTTGCTGTGGACGAAGACATCGTCGAAGTAGCTCGGTGCAAATTCACGCATCGGGCGTAATAGAAGCTTTACGCACCTGTTGAATGTCGCAGGGGCATTTCGGAGCCCCTGTGGCATCACAAGCCACTCCCAAAGCATACCGCTTGGGGTGCTTACCGCCGTGAGAGGAATATCTTTCTCACGCATTAGGATTTGAAAAAAAATCATCTCTCAAGTCAAGAGCACTGAAGACGATGCTTCCGCTCATGCCATCGATGATGACATCCTTTCGCGGTATCGGCGTTTGTACCGGTACCGTGGCCGCGTTCAGCTTGTTGAAAGCATAAACCACCCACCAGTGGATTTCTTCACACAAAAAGTGGGACTGGAGTGCGGGGAGGTAGATTCCCGCACATGTCCTACCTTGCGACGAGTTTCGAAGAACTCGTCGATCGCTTTGACCTGGTCACGCGGTAATGGCCATCGCCGCGTGACACAATACTTCGTGCCTGGCACGAGGTCAATTTCATTGTGAATTCCCTTGTCTTTAGGGAGCTCACGAGGTACTTCTTCTGGGAACACGTCAGCGTATTCCCAAAGTACTTCGTAGTACGGGGGGTTTGCTTTAAGCGACTCCCAACTCTGCGCTTCAAAGCGCTGGACTTTCGTTTGTTCATTGGGAACGGTCTCGCTCCCAATGTCGTCCACTTGCAGTGTATATTCGTTCACGAATATCCACAACATCATCTGTTGCAACGATGACGCAGATCTTTTCGATCTGATCATCGTGCAAGTTCTTCACAAATTTCTTCCAGCTTAGAGCTGGAAGAGCCATCACTTCCGAACCTTCTTTCGGAGGATTATCAAGTGCCAAAAAATGGGTTGCTAATCCGGTCTCTGTCTGCGTCAAGATGTTGATCGTCTCGACTGACTCATCCACGCGATCAGATGCGCTCGTCTGATCGATTGCCTGTGTTGCAACACGGTGATTGTTATCACTCGTGTGCAAGGCTTCTCCCTCATGGTAGCCATTGCTAACCATGGAATCTTCTTGCTCACGACTGCTCTCAGTCATGAGTTCTTCATCTTCAACACGGGGGATTGTCTTCCCTCGTGTTGATACCTTCGTTCTCACGGTGGATGTTTCCCACCGCGGATATCTCTTCGTTCTCACGGTGAGTGTTTCCCACTGTGAATATCTCTCCATCACGACGACCGTCATAAGTCGTGGACACTTGAACACGGGGGTCGTGTTGTACACGTTACCAACACGCAATGACTCTTCTGTTGCGTGGGTTAGTCCCACTGGACTCTTATCAGCGGATGTACCTTCCGCTGATAGTGTCAGATCAGACCTGGTGGTGCCACCGCTATCCACCAGACAGTCTGGCGCTGCGGTTGTATCGTTTGATACAGCCGGATTACTCACAGGTTGGTCAGTTCCTGTGGATCCGCCGCAGATAGTTCGTCAGGTTTAAGAACGAGGGCATCAACCAGTCCTGGTAAATTGTCCAGCATCTGTCGAAACGAAGTCGAGTCGACATTCGGATCAGCCCATTTTTTGAAAATCTGATATACAGAAGTTTGCAGCTTTACTAGACGGCAAGTCTAGTTGTGCTCCTTCAGCTTCAAAGTCTCAAGCTTGACCTGAGCAAGGGCCAGCTCTTGCCGGCAATCTTCGGCCTCTTTCCGGGAATCACACAGACGTTTCTGTAGCCCGGACCGGTCAGCTCGTGAATCTGAAAGCCGGGTTAAAAAGAAGTCGACGGGCTCGTCGGTATGCCGAACTTGTTCTTCAAGACGGCCCACCTCCTGGGTTGCGAGCACTCTTTCTTGTACCAGCTGGTCATGATCGGTGAGAGTTTCATGTCGTTTCAAACGTCTCATTACCATCAACATCAAGCTTTTGAAGTTTTCTATTTGTTGATCTGGAGGAACAAAGATGATCAGTTATGTACGTGGAATGAAATAGAACGTGCATAGATATTTACCTTGATTGTGGGCGGTGACACACAAGGCTTGGACCATCGACTACATTGAGCTGACCGTCTCAGACTGTTTAGCCTCTTTCGGGGTCTGTACACTTGCGAGGTCGGCAGATAGGCGATCGCGCTCAGTAGTCAACAGTTTAATCTGGTTTTCCATGTCCGACCGGTCTCGTACCAAACCGGCATGACGTTGTTGAGTCGGTCATAATCCGCACGCAAGATCTCTAGTTGTCAGGCAACATCGTGAGACCGGCGATCAGCGACCGCGACCCGACTGCAGATGTCGTGCCCTCGTCGCTCAAGTTCGACCTGCTGGCTAGATATCTTGGCCCGGAGCGTCTGACACGTCTCAGACAGCGAAGTCAGTTCCGTGACCACACCCTACAGACCTCCCGCAGGCGACTGGCGTCCGCTACACCTAAAGAGAGTGGGCCGATACCTTCCACCAAAAATGTCAGTTGCTGTAGATGATGAAGGGAACGATTCGAGGCAGACCAGTTAACGAGAGGCGGGGGCGGGCAAGAGTCGACCATGGATGTTACAGGTGGGCGAGAGACGACCGCAGATGCCGTGGCCGTGGTCGCCGAGACGGGCAAGCCGGTGCTTGATAGAGGCCAAGAAGGACCCGGCATGAGATCGGGTGAAGGATTCAGAAGTAGGTCAGGAGAAGAAGTCGAATCGGTCATGATCGCTAGCTGGGAAAATCGAAATGAGATGTGAGTCGGACCGCCGTCGTTGTGCAGCTGCGATCAGGATCAGGGGCGGATGTGGTGAAGCAGTTTCAAAATACGTAGATGCAAGTGGTCTACATATCAACGCTGATTGGTGGTCGCGAGATCACCCGTCAAGGATGAGCAGGACGCGACGGTTGATAGGTGGGACGTGCCGATCTAGCGTTGAGCGGTACGTTCCATAACGATTCAAGCGGAAAATGTGAAGAAAAGTATGGAGGCCGCCGTTGCCACGATTTATCATGAATTATTGCACTGGAGTGGATTGGTTAAGTATCACGACTACCTATGGATGTTCGGATATCAGACCAGGTCGACTCAGGAGTCAGATCGGTTGAGATATGCCTACGAAGTTCGATACGGTTGATTCAACACATGGAATGCGGTGGGTTATGTTGCTCGGGTGATATTGAGACTGAATATCGATGACCCGAATGGTCAGATGGGTTAAGGAGTATGGTTGATCGATGGAACTTGCGGGTCCAGTCCCAAAACATTGTGATCAATAGAAAGCGCTAATGGAGTGTAAAGAAAGTGAAAGGGATTATGATATACGGCGGGGATTATTTGGGAATGTACCAAATTGGGTCGAAGTCAGCCTTGAAAGTCGGCACAAGATCGACTCTATGTCAGCTGCAGAAGTCGGTTTTAGATCAGCCAAAGAAGACGATCCCGAGCCGACCTCAAGCCGACCCCAAGTCGACCCGAGTCGGTCTCAAGAAACCGACCACAAGGAGTTCATTCAAGATCGATTCCGTGCCAGCCCCAGAAGTCGGCTTTAGGCAAGCCCAAGAAGTCGACTCCAAGTCGACTCCAGATCCAGACTCGAAGGACCAGGTCAGGTCGTTTGAAGACCGGTTGAAGGTGGCACCGACCAATAATGTGATAGGACGATCAAGATCGGAGTATTAGGTAAGTCACATAGGTTGATATACGGTATATTAGGTATTAGATAGTACATGTTAAATAACAGGATTGGATTTACCCCCTAAGCAAAGAGTCGCTTCACCACGTGTCGGCGGTCATTAGGAGCACAGGGTTAACAAAGCCCTTGTAGCTCAACTAAATTCCCGGTTGAGACCCGCATAGAAGTATTTTGCCTCCGGAATTTCCCCGACGGGATTGTATTCGTTTTTTCAACCCTAACTCTCACGCCCCGTGTTTTGAACTCGTCTTATTAATTGAAAATGTTGTGGAATAACTTTGTGGTTTTACTGTGGAAGATCGTGATTATATCGTGGTTTACGTGGTTATTGGTTATCTCTCGTTTATTGTCTGACCCGGTCGGTCGAAGAATCCCGTCCCGACTTTTGCGGTACTTTTACACGGTACCACCCCCTATCCGTCCTCCGTTAAAGATTTCCACCTGAGAACACCCCTGTCTCAAACAAGTCGCATTCCCCAATCTGATCAGGAAAACTTTCTTCATCTATAGTCCACCTGAGTGAGTGAAACCACCGAATACCAATGGGTACACAAGGTGAAATGAAGTTGAATTTGGACTCTGTTATACATGACGACCGGTCAGAAATCCGGGACGATTGGGCCTGCCATTCTAGTGGTGACTTGTCCGATCCGGAAGTCAACCAGGATCACGGAGTGTCCCCTCCGATAATTGGTCCTCCGGGCCAGTGGGAGTCCGAGTTCCACCAAGAACTTCCGCTCTGGATTTGGAAATCGGCTCCACCACACTATAGTCCAGCTGAAACATAGTGACCTGCACTATAGTCCGGGCCAGCTCCAGTTGGAGCTTCCAGGGGAGTGACTTCTTCTTTAATGTCGATAACATACTCCCTCAATCCGAGTCGACCATCGCATCTTTCCATCTTCAGCAGTGTTGGGGGCGATATGCCCTCTCCCAATGCACCTGACACAACTTCCTCAGCAAATTTAACCGGTCTTGGTTTTTCATCAACTAGAGACTCGCGGTGATATCCGGGTCACCAAGAGATCCGAGAACGCGCACCATTGTAGTGTAGTCGCACTCGGAAATTCTTTCCGAAGTGCGAACACCCACGGGGGACTAGATGGCTGACTGTCGGACGGGTACTCCGTCCATCCAGGTCTTGGTCCAGGTCAGCACTTAGCTGACCCGACCGCTCACTTTCATCACCTTGGCTGTGACGTCTGGGATGATCCATCACTTGAAATCTCACCTAGTGTACCCGTCAGCACTGGCGGTTACGCTCTCCTGGTGGACTCTTGGACGAAAAGTTAAAAGCCGGTTTGAATAGGTGGGCGCAGGTTAGGACTGCCTGGTACAGTCTTCTTGTGCGCCTACTCGGCTGCGTACTAGGAGTCATCACGCACACATTGTAGGATGATTCACTTATGCTTTAGTCTTGCAGCAGTGCTATTCTTGGTGGCGTTGGTCGTCAAATTCACCTAGGTGAGGGATGTACGTTTGTTTCTACGCCAGTCACCAAATGTCTGACCCAATGGGCGAGTGGTATGCTGCTCACTACGGGACCGGGAGGTCCCGGGTTCGATCCCGGGAATAACCAACTTGGTTGGATTGTAAGCATAATGAGACGCATTCAACCAAATGTCTGACCCGGAAAGAACTCACATCAGTTTCAATGATTTAGTAAGGGCCAATCCACGTTATCAACTTGTCCTGTAACTTCTGATCAACTCTGGACCGTAAAACATAAACCTACATCAAAATTAGGCTTGACTGCCAGCCTCTGGTTCTTCTTGTGTTTCCAGTTCATGCTGGACTTTCCTAGGCATCCTCTCCACGTGATCCTTCAGATCAGCCAATCTGCTCGCAATGCTTGCAGCATGTCCCCCAAGCTCAAGAAGCTTCTTTTTCTTACCATCCAGGCATAAATCGAGTGGGGATGCCGCCGGGAGGACGCAAAACAACTCAACAGGGCTTGGTTTCCTAGCAAGGGGACCGGTGTGTGGTCCAGACAGGCCTGTAATACAGGCGCAAAATATGTCCAGTCTTCAATGTCGACTTTGTGCTCTGGGAACATCGCTCTTAGTACTTGTAATATGCCCTTGTTCACCCGCTCTATAGATATGTTGATCCACGGAAAGTTAACTAACGTAAATTCTTGTCCGCAGTTCAACCTCTTGCAAACTTGCCTCATCACTTCATTCGTTAAATGATTGCCGTTGTCGCTTATCCATACCTTGGGTGCTCCAAATCGCGCGTGTGCTCGTGGGTTTAGGGCACGGTATTAATATTTAAAGGGGTTTGAGTGAGTATGCTATTTCCAAATGACTCCCGGTCAGGGGACTTCCGGTGGGTCATCCCCGGACAAACCAATGACAACTAGAGGAGACCTTGTCAATCCTCTGCTGTAAACCAATAGCGACTTGTGTCTTAGAATGAGAAACATATACTGATTTAATCCCTTAATCCAATATAAACTTATGGTGTAACTTACCCAAAATATAGCGGGCGTTATCCGTGTACCTTACACCAAATAGGGTGGCTTGCCGATTAGCATTTTCCCCCTGCTACCCGATTGGCTAAATAATGCCTTATCCGGCTACCACAGGGATCTAGCTCTCCTAGCATCTCTGTAGTCTCACACACGTCCCTTGGCTGCCTGCACTTACCATCGACCACCTTTATAGACCAGCTCGATCCCTGCTGGTTAGTTCCGGGCACTGCTGACCTGACCCAGCACGACTAACCCCGTCCAACTTCGCTGCCGCACTCCTTGTTAGTCCGGATATCTTCCTGACTTTGGACTCGCCCTTCACTCCTTTCGCATCCATGCGCCGATTGGGCACCGCAGAGATCCTTCGTGCACCATTCGCAGCCACCATCCCAACCTAGTAGCTAAGTCAGCTAGACTTAGATTGGTCTTTTCGGTCAGCAATTTGGGTCAATCAGGAGTGGCTCTGGTTCACATCCGGCAGTTGATTCATCCTGGAACCGCTTCACCTGATCATTAGACCGTTTGATGATGGATCATTCAAGTGGCCCACAATGAGTGAGATTTTGAAGAACCATTCTATACATTGTGTAGAGCGACCACTTGGCGTTGAACGCGATAAGCACAATCTTTGGATGGACGGTGAAACAATCTGGATCCCTACGCAAGCGACGGAATTGATGCAGCGAGTGATGATGATAGCGCACTGTGGACCACAAGGTTACAGGGGACACGATGCGCGATCGAGATTTTGAAACGTCGGTTCAACCTGCGACGTGTGGTTGACAGATTTCTCTCTTGTTGCCTTATGTGCAAGCATTCAAAAGGGGGGAGGGTTGTACCAAGGCCATGGAATGAAACGTGTAGAAGCAATACGCGCAATGAAGCATTGCACTGACTACTTATATTTGGGTGGTGAATTCGAGTATCTACTAGTAAAAACGAGGATGCTACGCATTATTTAGAAATGGGGAAATCGCTAATCGGTACCCTAAATTAACCATCAATTACTAATCAGTACCCTGTTCACATAAT
>MIQA02003177.1:0-23082 GCA_001887855.2 Sclerospora graminicola | reverse complement strand
ACTCACTCAGGTGGACTCGGTGACGAAAACGATGATCTTGATCAGGTCGGAGGGGATGACCTTCTCGAGACGGGGATGTCCTCGGGTGGAAATCTTCACCGGAGAACGGGTTGGTGTCGAAACTTAATCAGTATCTAGGCACTGATCGGGAAAGTTCGTCCGATCAGGCCAGCCAATGAGAGGAGAGAAAACAAGAAACCAAGAAAACGCGATCAAACTACGATCTTCCACAGTACTCCACAGACGTTATCTCCACAAAACCTTTTCCAATATTAATAACGTGTTCCAAACACGTGCGGGTTGGGGGTGAGGCTTGATCACCTAAACAAACCCGTCGGGGGTCTTCCGGTAAGCCAAAATGCGTCTAAGCGCGTCTTAACCGGGAATTAAGTTGAGCAAGAGGGGACTAGTTAACCCTGTGCTCCCAATGACCGCAACACGTGGCGGAGCGACTCTTTGCTTAGGGGGGAAATCAAAAACCTGTTATTATATATGCAATGTCCTATACCTAGTGTACCATACACCAACTCATGTGCCTGATTTATACTTCGACCCTGTTCACTTCGTCGCACGGTTGCATAGCACCACCTTACCCATCCTGGCTGCACCTTCAAACTGATCTGTACCACTTCTGCCCTGATCACGGTCGGACTTCCATAACGATCTTCAACCATCCCGATCTTCGATAAACAACTTGGTAAACGCTTGAGATCTGCCCCTCGGACACCTGTTCACTTCATATCCAGCCCGACTTAACTGAGAACTTCACCTGCCTTTGCGTCTGGACGCCGGTTTGAGGCTGATCAGCCCCGATCATGATCGGCATAGCGATCAGCCGAGTGATCGGGTAGTGATCAGGGCGATCAGCCCTAGATCACTTCGAAAACTCTCTGGGTCACCATCACAACGACTTTGTTCGCCCACTCAGCCATATTCCTGACCTTCATCCCCTGTCGGGGTAACCATATCGCACCGATTTCAGCCGATCGGTCCTGGTCGGGCCTTCTCACGTCATCCCTGGACAAATCCATCGGCCATCATCACTTGCCTTGACTTGACATTACTCGCACGACTCGCCATTCCACATGCCCCATTCCATTCCACATCTGATCTTCGTATTTTGGGGCATAATCAGTTGACTCGGCCGATCGGGCCGGAACTTCGTATCATATTCACCTTCAACATCTGCACTGTTCATAGTTCGGCCCGATAACTGCCTCTGATGTGCTACGTCACCATTGCTGCGGTATCTTAACTTGTCTCTGCCGATCTCGTCATACATCCACGTGAACTCCACTTAATAAACGCTATCCCGATCGCGATCGTGATCGTCGCTGTTCCGTTAGTGTCTGGGACCGGGCGTAGTAACTGTGCTTGGCTTATTCCTTCATATCATGAGCACCCGCTGTCCACTACCTTTTCGTCGTATGCTCGATCAGCCTGTCCCACCCATCAACTGTCTCATGTTCCATCGTCACCAATCAACGGCCATGTGTGGTCCACCTCATTCTCAACATTTTTCCAGATCGCTTTACCACATTAGCGTTCTTCACTAGTGGGTTGTACAAATACTAATCATTTTGCATCTTACATGTTAATAGATAGCTGATATATCGATCATGTGAAGTCATTGTTTGGATACAGCACGCAGGTTTTGGCGCTAAAAAAATCACCAGAGCTGAAGAGAAGAACAGTGTTAAAGGTTGGTGTATTGAATGGGTGAGTGATGTTTGTAGCCCTCGTTTGTTGTTGTTTATATGGATGAAATAAAACATTTTTCCTGGTGGCTGATGGCATCATGGACGAATTCATCACGACTTATGGAAGAGCATGTTCGTTTCGTTAGATCAACGTAAATATGACTGCTATTAACAAACCATATTCTCTTGAGGCCTTCGTCTTCCATATACTGAAGAAGCACTTTCGCTTTGAGCCGTTTTATCTCGACTTGGCTGGAACCTTTACGATGTACATTTTTAAATTAAAATGGCTACACATAATTATACTTGATGCTAAGGACAGCAAAGATGGTCCAGTTATTCCGAAAGCTGATTGAAGTCAATATCAGCCAACCATGTGACAGGATGATCAAGTTGAAAGTATTGGGTAAGTCAGATAGGTTGGTGGCGGTATACTTAGTATTGGATCATAGATTTTATATTTTATATAATAGGATTGAATTTAACTCCAAAAGAAAGAGTCGCTAGGCGGTCATTGGGAGCACAGGGTTAACAAGGTCCCCTGTAGCTCAGCCTTACCCCGGGGGAGACGCGCACTGACGCACTTTGGCTCATCGGAAGTTCTCTGACGGGATGGTACTGGATTGTTCTATTCTCAACACACATCCACGTGTTTGACCACGTTCATTAATTGGAAAAGTTTGTGGAGATAACTAAGTGATTTTACTGTAGAAGATCAGCATTATATCGTGGTTTACGTATTTTTAAGTGGCTATTAAGTGGATTTACTGTGAAAGATCGTGATTAAATCGTGGTTTACGTATTTCTAAGTGGTTATTGGTTATCGCTCGTTCTTGGCTGGTCCGGTCGGTCGAGACTTCCCGACCCGACTTATACGGTACTTTACATAACGTATCACCCCTAATCCGTCCTCCTGTGAAGGTTTCCCCTGGAGAACACCCCCGTCGCAAAGCGGTCACTTCCCCCGACCTGATCGGGATGTCGTTTTCATCTAGAGTCTACCTCCTAAGTGTTCCACCGTGAACCAATGGGTACACAAAGTGAGGTGAAACCAAAAATGGATCCGGTCGCTCATTAAGACCGGTCGGAAGACCGGGATGATCGAGCCGATTACCATAGTGGTGATTAGTCCGATCAAGAGATCGACCAGGCTTCGCGGAGTATCCCCTCCGATAATTGGTCTTTCGGGCAGTGGGAATCCGGGTTCCACCAAGAACGTCTGTTTTGGATTTGGAAATCGGCTCCACCACACATTTAGCTGGCAAGTTGCCCAAGTGCAGGACCTTGTGACGCCGGAACAGTGACAGCCTCTAAAGAAAAGCTACGGGTGAAACAACTTTAGTGCAGCCGTCAAGAAGCTGTACAATGAGCTTGACCTCACTTCGGAGCACCACCGTTGCGAGGCTGATACATACAAGACGCTCTGCAAGGAGATCGCGCAAGTGGCGATGATGGCTTCGTAGGTATCTGCTTTGCTGGGTTTTAAAAAACCTTCAAGCACAACTAGTAAGCACTGACGAATGGGCGTTTGATTAAAGCTCAATGCAAAATAATTCTTGACTTATTAGTACGTTTTTGGTTGGCATGAAACTTAGCGTGATTGGAACCTATCCGTAATCATGCTGCCATTTTTGTCTCAAGTTCAATATCGCTCCATTTTTCAAGTACCCACTTTTGTACTGCAAGTACCTCCTTTTGCTGCGATAGCTGGTATACTGGCTCTGTCCATAGTTATAACTGTAATTGGAATGGCTGTATCCAATTGCAAAACAAAAAACGCCAAAAAACCCAATTATTAGTATATTATATAAGGGCTTTTATAGTCACCCCCAAACCCATAGACTCACCCCCAATATACAGTAAAACCTATGATAGGTTCAATTATGGTACAACAGTCAATAGAGAACAAAACAGGAGCAAGAGATTCCCGATTATAACTTTTAAAACGATTAATTCATAAGTAAGTACCTCCAATTAACCAAAATTTCACTTTAATATCGCTATTGACTAAACACACACAATTTTATTCTTAATTGCGTCAACGGAGGCTTCTACTACTGTACCAACACGTAAAAGGTTTAAATACAACATCATACACTATAAATTACAGTTTGTAACCCTGCATATACTTAAGTACTTTAGAAATTCTCTCTTGAATTTTGCAATAGATATCATAAAAATGCAGTAGGCGCCACCAAAGCTGTATCTCTCTGTCAATACTGCTACAATTTCCACTACTTCGACTCGAATATCTTGACCATTTACTTAGATCAATGGAGTCGTCGGTTGCCTGGCTTATTTTAGAAGACGCCAAGTGACCCATATTTTTTTGGAGCCAACTATTTCGTGAATTTTGAGTTGCTTGTTTCCCTGTTGTGCAGCCGCTTCCCTACTCTGTTGGATCACAGAGCTAATGAATTGTTTCCGTCGTAACGCTTGACTTGCTTGTAGATGTCGTTGTTGCATCGCACAGGATAGGTTTCGCGACGCACGCTTCCAAGTAGTTTTGTGATAAAACTAAAACCGTCGATGGACGATCGTCTTAAAAATATGACGTTTTTTCGTTCCGACTTTCATTGCTTTCATCTCCAGATATTCCACTATCAACGATAGATATAGATATGAGATCTTTCGTCAAGCAACGTGAACTATTCGTTTTTCCAAAACTGCCGCATAAAATCGATTACGCATCTTCAAATATTCGCGTCAAAGTTTTAGCGTTTGCGTCAATTCCATTCTTTGATGCCCTCCCCACGTCATGATTACATCAATATGTTCAAAAGTCGTTTTATCCATTTTCAATGGGAGCTTAACATTTAGCCGATAGATATCCATAATCCACAAAACGTTTCGTGAATTAGATTGCACTTGATTTTAAATATTATACCTTACTATGTCAAGGTATATCGGGCAACGTAAGCTACCGAGTCCAACGTAGTCGCAAAGGTCGGATACAGGGACTTAGTGAATAAAATGCGTATCTTATCTATATATCGAAAAGTGTACTAGATAACGTACGAGTAGGTTTGAAAACAGCTCTATACTTACCATAATAAAGTCGGTTATGGTCCGAATTCATTCCACCCAACATTTACTCCAAATATAGCGATGTATTGTAAATGCCCTAGAAGAGCGCCCCAGAAGTAGTACAGTAAATACCTTCATTATTTTACCAACATAATAACAGTAACTTGGTGGTACCGTAACACTTCATATTTTAACACTCCTTCTTGAAATGGATTCCGGTCATCACTTCAAACCAAGCCAAGCCCAATTTGTTCAATCTTGGGTAAAGTATTGCCTTGATCAGTACATTCCGCTAACATGTCTTGAGTTGGAGTGTAGTTGCATTTATTTCTCCATTTTATCTTAGAACAATATACTTCAAACATATATCCACATGTTTTATTTTCGAGCTTCCTTCCATGCTCTTTATCATCTTGATTGCAGCTTGGTAGTCCATCAGCAGAGTCATAGGACGCTTTTCAATCCTATTTCTTGAGGCAATTCTCGAATCCAAGCATTTCCACTTCAATCTTCGAAGTTGCATAAAATTCGGCTTCCACCGTTGATATCCTTGTTTGTTGCAAATCCAATTCAAAACCATGTCATCTATTAGAACAACACCTCCTGTAGTTGACTTGCAATCATCCTTAGATCCTGCATAGTCGGAGCCACTGTAGGCTTTGATAGTTGCTCCAGTTTCGTCACTTTTAGGTATACCCTTATGTAATTTCATACCTTTTTTCTTTTCAAGTATCTTGCAATTGTTTTCGCCAAATTCCAATCGATCTGCTTTGGCGCGTGGGTTTTTCTCGAAGCCTTGTGTACCGAGAAGGAGATGTCTGGTCTCGTACAGTGGTAAACCCAAAATAAACTTCCAACAAGATATTGGAAAGTCTTGATTGATATTTTCCGTCTTTTAGTAAGACTTCACTTTCGCCAAGGTTCAAATCTTCATATTCTTGGCTTATTGGGACCTTCACTGGATTGGCGTCTTTTAATCAAAGTCTGCAAGCATGTTGTCAATCATTACTTCTTGATCCAGCGTATAACCGGTGCCTTGGTCGTAAATTACTCGCATCCCGAGAAATTTTTAGACTTTCCCGAGATTTCTAATTTCCAAAGTTTTCATACCATCAAAAAATTCGTCAACCAGGCATTCTTTGGTTCCGGTTACTAGTATATCATCGACATAGACGCCTACGATGACAGTATTGTCTTCTCTTGTTCGTACGTAGAGGCACATGTCTGCCATGCATTGTGAAAACACCAGTTCGATCAATAATTTTCCATGTAGAAGACGATTCCACAAACGCCCTGCCTGTTTTAGGCCATATAGAGTCCTTTCGAATTTTAATACACGCTCTGATGCTTGTGATACATTGACTTCGTTCGCTTTATTTTGAGATAGATCCATCCCTTTTGGAACGTAAAAATAGATGTCGTGTTCATCTTCAGATGCCTTTACATAGGCATTCGGTATGTCCCCGTGCTTCGCTGGGACTTTCCATTTGCACGCCAGTCCTAGGCTCGACCGTGCCCATTTCGATAACAGCAGCGGAAGTCAGGGTATAATCAATTCCAAAACGCTTCTCGTTACCACAAGCAACCAATCTTGCCTTGTGGCGATCAATGTCACCATTTGTCAGTCTTGGTCTTGAAAACCCACTTGGAATGTAATAGCACGCAATTCAATGACTCTCCATACTTTGTTGCTTTCAAGAGCTGTATTCCCTTCCTTCATTGCCGTAATCCACTTGGTTTTATTTGCCCTTTTCATCGCTTTGCATAATTTTTGGGATCCACTTTACCAACGAAATTGACGACGCCTAGAACAGTCGGTATTTCTTCTTCTGTCTTGTTGGTATTCGCATCGAAACTCTTAGACTTTGCGTAGCTTCTTGTTTCATGTCGCTGGCGCTGCCAGGGCTACTTCTTTTTCGAGTTCTTGCCCTTTTCGGGTCCTTGATCATTTTCTGGTTGTTGAACTCCTTCTGATGTTTATCTTCTCATAATTCATTCTAAATCTGCCGATTTTGATCTTCGATTAACGTTTAAATGTTCTTGATGTGTTGCGTGACGACAACCTTTTTACTTGAGATACACCTTGAAGTCCTTGGTTTCTTTACTTTTGCCAACAACAATTCCAATTTGATCTCTGTTAGCTAGCGTTTATTTCTTGGATTTAGGGACACCGTGAACGGAGATCCAAACGTGGCTATTCCACCGATATTTGGTCCACTTAGAAATTCCAGGGGCGAGAGATGTTTGGTGTTCGCGTTTGTAGGACATCGATTGATAATGTAAGCCGCATACTGGACTGCATCTCCCAAAAAGGCTAGACTCAAACCACATGAAACACCATGCATCCAGCCGTATTCATGATGGTCCGATGCATTTTCTGCCTTGCCATTGCTGGATTTATTACCAGCTTCACTTATTTGTCTTGACATCCCTGTGCTTTTAAAAACCCATCAAGGTTTTTATATTCTGCGCCTCCATCGGTACGTAATATTTGCACCTTGCAATTGAATTTCCTCTCGAAAAAGGCCAGGAAATGCTCGAAGTTCTTGGCTGCGATAGCGTTGGTCTTTGCCAGAAATACGCGTACATAGTTTGATTTAAAGTCGACGAAGTTGATCGTGTACCTGTTGCCGAATCTGTCCCTTGGTGTGATAGGGCCCTTGAGATCGGAGCAAATAACACCGCCGATTCGATCTGTTGTAGCATTGTCCCCACTGTCCTTCTTCGATCTTAAGTACTTGGTTTGTTTTCCTTGTGCGCATGTTAGGAAGTTCATCCTTTCCGTATCGGTCAATTGTATTCCGCTTTACGGATCCCTTGCCAATTTTTCCACTGCGTCGTAGTTGAGGTGATCTAGTCTTGCATGGAAGTGCGTAAAGGAACCTTTTTGCACATTTGTGTCGCTTTCATGCAAGATCGCCATGACTGACCAAAATTACTCGTCGAACCTGCTACAAATTATACTTCCTATAAACAATCTTATTCTAAAAAATGGATATGTATTTGATATCGTCTTTTTGCCGATGCGGCCGACAGTAATTTTCCTAAGTAGCACTTAACTGGATCTGGAGGATATTTTCAGGGGTTTCTAGGTTGAAATCTGGCTTGATCGTGACAACAGCGTTGTGAACGACGCTTGAGAAAATTTGCAGCTGCTTTATAACGACTAGTACAGAATCTTGTTGCATCCTTACCACATTGTTCTGCATGAAGCGCCATATGTATATACATAGCGATTGCATGTACTTCCTCCGGTACCTAATAATTGAAAGATCTGTTTGAGAGGGTGGGTAAAAAAAGTAGAAGTCGATATTCATTATGTATCAAATTATGATTACATAAAATATAAATACAATACTTAAAGTAGTGTCACCTAGCCAAACCTCGCAAGATTGAAAAGATTATAAAATTATACAATAAATTATTAATCATGGTATTTACATTGGACTTGCAAAGAAACATGACCTTCAGGATATGAAGTTTGCTCGTGCGAGCTGTATGTAGAGAGTATTCGTCTTATAGAAGTACGAGAGACCTTATCACCACCAAAGACACCCGCTAACTTAGATGATGTAAACTGCATTCAAATGCGTCCGATATATGGCTTTGCTACGATGTTGGCTTCTGGTAACGGCTGCGCGGCAAAACAGCATCAACAGAACGTACTGGCAGCTCGAGGACATGAGCAAATCGTTCTGCATCATTCATACTCGGCATCCACAAAGAATGATCCCAATCCGACGACAATTGAAGTCGTGGCGGGAGAATTCTGAAATGAGGAGAGGCGATTGCTTCATTCACATGGCCATAACTTCGTTGGTTCCTGCTCGATTTTAAAACGGTTCGTACCAGGTTGTAGCGTATGAAATTTGGCTTTTATTATATCCAATCCGATTCGTTGAATTCTTATTATTGGTTGAAATAGATTATTTACAGTGTGAACTTTCAATTGTTTGGCACCGGAGGAAGTAGCTAATTTCCTTTGGCCGGAACACGTTCTGGACAAGAAAAACCATTTCTGCACTCGCATTGAGCAGTTCAATGACTTTATTTCCACCCTATTTGTACATTCCTCAAATCAATTAACGCTTGCCACCATGGACTTGGCTAGCACGAGGAAATACTAACCACATAAAGTAACGCTGCCATGCTCCATCACAAGAGGCGTCTGGTCATTTAGCAACGAGTACGCGTCTGGTTTCTTACCCATCACGATGTACCTTTCAGCCAAAACGACGTGGGCCTCCGCGAGCAAAAGATCATAATGCTGATCCCAACAGACTTCTACGCAGTTTAGCAAAAAATTTAGCGACGCAAACGGTGCCTGGGACGCAGCAGCCCGAAAATGCGTTTCGCTGATTGCAAGCAACACCTGTGCGTATAGATACGCTATACCATACTCGCGGTACGTCAATTTAAGTTCCTGTAGCATTTCAAGGCTTCGAGTGTAGTCGCCGGTTGCATTCCATAACGTCTTTAAGTAACAGTGCTTCGAGATAGGGGAAAAGTCATTTTCCTTCCGGAGAGAGCGCAAGCACCGCGTTTTCAAATGAGCCCCTGCACGTAACAATTCGCCCCTATCAAGTGCCCATGAGAAGAAAAGATGGTGCATTGTTCTCTGAAACATACATCACGAAGCAAGTTCGTTGCTCTTCGGCATTGATTCCGCCCGCAGCAACATCGACGATGAACTCTAAACGCTTGGACATACACGATTTATCCAGTTTTGGTCCGTGCCAGATTGGACATCGCCATTTGAGTTACCATTATTGCAACTTCCTCAAGGCAACCCAAGTAGTTGTAACACAATAAATGCATGCGACTAAATACCCGGCTAAAGAGCGATACCCGAGAATATTCCATCCAGTCGATGCGCAGAGCGTAACATTTCCACCGAGCTTCCAGACAGTGTCGATAAAAAATCGCTTCTGTAGACTTTGCCCAATCCATGCCATTTCCGCTGGGCAAGTCGGAGTGATCCGATTTCGCTCTCATCTGGGCTTGTAATGCATTTACTGTCCGTGTGCTGGTATTGAATGTGCTCGCCAAGGGTGTTGCTATTGATATTGTCGATTGCGCTGCTTCGTACAACCGCGACCAGAGTGAAGCGGTCGAGGTGAAGGTACTTAGTGTGGCGCTAGAGCTATATACCCTTTGAAAGCCATTTGTGATGGTTTATATCGTTTTTGAAAAGGTGTCGAATAATTTTGTTCATTGCTGATTCTATTTTGGATATTTGGTGTAACGTAAAACATCAGTTTATCGCAGTACATCAGTTTATCGCAGGAAACATCAGCTGACCAATTATGTGTGTGTATTTTTGCTACGCGTCCCACGATTGGCTGATTAATCGAAAGCAGCAGTTTTTCGCAGTAAAGATTTCCGCGAAAAACTGATGTTTTTTGATTATTTTTGGTCGACTTTTAGGGTTTTAAACGACATTTCTATGCCCGCGAAAAACTGATGTTTTCGATATTTTGGTGGGTTTTTGGTCGACTTTTGTCAGCTTGTATTTTTTTCCAGAGACACTCTCTAAGGATAACCCTTTACACCACCGCCTAGTCCATGATTCGAGCTTTTCATTGGTTCATGCGGATTCCACCTATCTGCTGATTGCACAAAATTATCCTAATTTTGCTAAGGGTACCCTATTTCCTGCGATAAACTGATGTTTTACGTTACCTTAAAAAAATATTAAAAATGGGCCAGTATCTGGGTTTTCCCAACCCGTAATCACAAAGCAATGGAACCGCAGGAGCTGCAGTACCTTGTGCATTTTAACAGGACCTTGTGCCTGTCGTTGGCATCCAATGCCGCCACTGTCGCCCGTATCACCTCTTTCATCGAACAATGCGACGGTGTGCCATCTTCTCTACTGGATCTCTATGTCAATGGCTATAAACTTGATATGTCTAGCTATGTGCCCGCATTCCCAGCCATAATTCGTGCTCGACTCCGCGGTGGTCTGCGGGGCGGCAAAGGTGGTTTTGGTGCTATGCTTCGTAGTATGGGGAAGACATCAGGTGCCAAGGTCACGACGGATTTCGGTGCGTGTCGAGACCTTCATGGCCGTCGGCTGCGTCATGTGAACCAGGAAGTGGCGATACTGAAGTGGCGACAGGATGAAGAAGCACGCGCTAAGCGGGAAAAAAACGGGGTGGAAGATAGGGAAGTTATGGAAGAGGAGACGCCCAGTGGTATTCCTGGTTGGTACCTGGCCACGCCTTCGTGGGCGGAGGGAGTGAAGAAGTCATACATGAAGAGGCGACGTAACACAGTCCTGTGCAGGAACTGGCTTAAGGCCAGAGAAGGGGGATGTTCAGCTCCGTCGGGAGCTCCTAGATGGTGGGGATGCCCACGTGGACGGAATTGCGACTTTGCTCATGGAGAAGAAGAGCTGCGAGGACAAAGCCTTACGGAAATTAAGAGAGTCAAAAGGGAAGAGGAACATAAAGTCAAACAGCAAGAACTACTGGATTACGTAAACTTTGAGCAAGATGTACCCAATGATGTTCTGGATGCAATACGAAGTGGACTTAGACGTCCGAAGGCCAAAACGAAGGCAAAGAATCGACAGCAGCAGGACACGCCTGAGCTTCCTCCAGATGCAACAGAGCACATCAACATCTGTTCAAGTCAACGGCCAATCGAAAAATGGCTGAAACTTGTAGGCGAAGGTAGTGAGGAAGATGTGACTGCTAATGTACGAACCACATTTAAGCACGGATTGTGCGAGCTTCGGGGCCGCGGTAATTTTGGAACGATATCAGCCCAACACTGTTGCACTTTGACCGAGGGTAAATGGTATTATGAGGTGCGCCTTATCACGGCTGGTGTCGCGCAGATTGGTTGGGCTGACTCGACTTTTGAGGCTGATTCTGCATCAGGAGATGGTGTGGGTGATCATGAGCGATCTTGGGCTTATGACGGTGCTCGACAGGTCAAATGGAATAATGGAAAGGATGAAGAGTACGCGACAGATGCCGCATGGAATGAAAATGATTTGATTGGCTGTTTGTTAGATTTAGATGAGGGCATTGTCTCGTTCACTCGGAATGGCAAGGATTTAGGTGTCGCATTTCAGAATGTCAAGCTCACATCAAGAGATCATGGTTTTTTCCCGGCTATTAGTGTGGAACGGACGGAAATCTTACTCATTAATATCGGCGCGCAACCGTTCGTGTATAATACTCCTGGATTTCAAGCAATCGTTGATGCCCTTGACCCTGAAGCTGCTAATAAGCCAAGTACCATCGAAACGAATACGAACACTGTTGCTACGTCCATGAATAATGTGGCTAAGGACAGTGTGAGTTCAAGTCCCAATTCATTTCAGAGCAAGGAGAGTCTTTCGACAAACGCCGAGACTAGCACGGAAAAAGAATTGAATCAGAAGATAGCGTTCGCTGAACCACGTATTAACCTAATGGAGTATGAGACTGTCGAATCGCTTGAGTCATTGGGGTTAGACCGACTGAAACAAGAGTTGAGTTGTCGTGACTTAAAATGCGGGTACGTACTTGGTCTTTGATCATTGGGTTAGTTCTTGTCTAACCAATGTATTTTGTCTGTCATACGTCGTACTACAACAGTGGTACTCTAACGGAGCGTGCCGCCCGCTTGTTTCATGTTCGGGGGAAAAAATGGGAAGATATTGACGATAAGCTTAAGGCCAAGAAAAAAAATACAGCGGCACTCCAACCGGAAAAATAGAGATCATTTTATTTTATATAGGTATTTTAGGTTTAACACTGGGGATTACTACCGTAATTCTACGAAAAAATGAAGCTTAGAAAACATGACGTTACTTCCTCGAGGTATACGACACGCTGGGCTTAAAAGTAAACTGTGGAGGAGAAGCACGGGATGGAGGAACAGAAATTCCTGGAAAGAGTGGGCCATTTCGGAGAGCACCTGGATAGCTCGTGGGTGGACGGTGACCGCCCAAACTCACACAAGACAGATTATTGTTGCCGCCATTGTTGTGAAACTGCATTGCAAGAGCAGCAACATCAATAGCGCCACCTTCATCGGTAGAAGGGGGTAGAGGCGGAGGTGGCGGTTGCGGGAAACCACGTTGCATCGCATCAGGCGGCATGGTTCCTCGCGGAAGATACGTGGGATTCGGCGGTAGTATTGCCGACATGGGATATCCTGTTCGACCACTACCAAACTGATCAGTTGGCAAAGGCGCCATCTGTTGCTGATGCAAATACGATTGCTGGGGTAATTGCTGAAGAGGTACTGACAATGGGGCGGAATATGACGAATGAGATAGGCCACCTCTCTGAACAGGCTTGGCAAAACAAGCGAATTCGGAGGCAGGTGGTACCTTGATATTTTGAGCAGATTTGATCTCTGATGGCTCATGTAAGCCTGGAGGTGCTGATTTAGCAGGTGTAATCGATTCAATTCGAGACACGTTTCCATTGTCATCACCAACAAGTCCCACTGAAGAGGGTGGGTTCGGTGGCGGTGGCGATGCACGGGCAAAACCAAAACGTGATTGACCAGTAATTTCCGCTGGAGCCTTAGTCTCTAGCTGCTTGTTTTCATCAACTTCAATGCTCTGGGAAACGGAAAACTCACGCTTTTCTTCCGTAAATCTGTTTTCCTCGTCATCGAGGGGTTCCCCAATCTTTTTGCATGAAAATATTTCTTCGTTCACTGAGAGGACGATTTCTTCCTCCTTCGGTTCAAGCTCAACCATTTCATCAACCGCTTCAGCACCCAACAAGGCGTGAAGATGCTGCTGAAGCGCTGGGTCTTGAAACTGTGCAAGTCTCAATCTTTCGAACTGTTGAAACTCTAGTAACTGATTCTGTTTTGCCTTTTCAATCAACACAAGTTCGTCAACAAATTCTTCACGAAGACGCAGCCTCTTGATATATGTTGCTGCTACGTGAAACTGTCCACTATCGATAGCTTTGCAAATGAGGGTTTTTACGTTGTATTGTGGCAGATACTCGGTCCGATCCCCTTCCTTCAGATTTGGCACATCATCTTTTGCAGCAGAAAGTGCACCTCCAGCCGCTGCCATGACATCCAAGGGATTCTTGGTCAACTTGAACTTAATTGCATACTTAATTGCTTTGTAAAACTCGCAGTGTGCAAGCATCGCATCCACAAGGTTCCGCACTAAAGTAATCGTCGTGTCGCCATCGCCCTGATCCAGCTTAAACTCGCGTAGGTAGCGCAACGAAGCCACAAAGTCTCCCACATGCGCGGTCTCGCGCACCAGTGCTTCGTAAAATTTGACTCTCGCGTCATCTTTATCCGAAAGTTTGTTAATGCATTTGACAGCTTGCGACCATTGCCGCTGCTTCATCATCTCCACTGCAAGCGCCTCCAGCGGGAACTGTTTAAACAGTTGCATCTCCATAATACTCGAAATAGCCTCTTCCCAGCACTTGGTCTCCAGCATTCCTGCCACCAACTGTGGAGCTGGGAACGTATCCATTAGTCCAAATTGCTTAGAGAACTTGAGCGCCGTTCGAAACTTTCCTGCACGGATCATCGCTTGTATCAAGGCTGACGGCGTCCAGTACGGTCGATCCGCAGTAGCGGTCGAGGCTGCAGGCTGTTCAAACCCCGGTACCATCTCCTGCGCCAGCCTGACGGCTGCGCTGAACTGTTGCGCCCGAACCATCTCATTGATAAGCAGTGTGACGAGGGATTCATTCTGCTGTAGCTGCAAAGCACGCACTACATGCACCGCCTTCTCTAGCGCACGTGGACTCTTGGCTTGCTCCAACATGAGTCGCGCAACATCCGCCGTCTCGAAGCGTGCGCTCAAGTGCGGACTGGCGGTAATAAGGAACGCAGATTCTTCAAATTTTCTGCCCAATAGCATTTGCTGTAGCCTCGTCTCGATTTCTTCAGGGGCGGCGTTGTTGACATACTCGCGAGCCTGAGCCACGCCCAGTTCGAAAGATGGAGGGTGCGGGCTTAGTCTTGCTGCGCTGCTTGGGCTGTGACTTGGAACGAGCGGCTTGAGCAGGGCGCGCCTTGCCTGTGGAGGTGGCACGATTGTTCTGGGTTACCACCCGCCAATTGGCGGGCGCTGACTGCGTCATGGAGTGCGCTTTTTGATTGGTCTAAGGGAGGATTTTTTAAAAGCGAGAATATTACACTTTCATCTTGAACTATTATACTACTAGTACATTGAAACCCAACTGCAACATGCTCTCTCTTCAATCAAATAGAAGGAAACGGTAATAGGCACCCGTTTGATCTGTAGCGCCCTTGCTGCAACGCTCAGCTAGCACCTCAACCCTCATGAGACGCTCTTAGTCGTTGATGTCGAAAACAAGATCACTCAGGAGAAACTGAGGTCAAGCTGTTCGCACAGCACGGGATCCATTTGCATGACACCACCTCGTAGTTCCCCGTGTTTGGTGCAAATTCTGCGTCCATCTGCGTCCATTGCCTAGAATGAGCACCATTGCACGACGGCTAGGCAAACTAAATGTTCAGAAATAGCTGTTTTGCGAGCTTTCAACGATATGCACATCTACAGTACACCGAAGGACTCCTGCGGGACCGTACGTACATGTTGCACCAACTCGTCGAGGTTGCGCGAACGAAATGCATGTCGCTTATATGTATCCTTTACGATTGGTGGAAAAACGTCACATCCCTAGCCGCGCTGTTTTCTCCTCCAATCGTAGTTTCGTTTGCAAGGGTGCGTCGGCTCTTCTCTACGCGCAGACTTTCAGTCCAGGCCACGGCGGGAGAACACACACGACCGAGTAGGGAAGAAGCCGCCGTCTGTCTACCCCATCGAATTTATCGTCCACCCTACAACGCCTTCGTAATGAGTGAAAACAAGGAGTACAAGTTGGTAAGAAACAATCACTCAGCTCCCTGCGGAGATTGAAGCGCTCCGCGTAAAAAAGAGCACTTTTCCGTCTCTCTCTTCTCTTCCCCCTGAGTTTTGAAATAAATCTAATGAATATTTAATCACTTGATTTCACGCGATCTTTGTAGGTGGTGCTGGGTAGTGGTGGTGTCGGTAAATCCGCGCTCACCATTCGTCTCGTGACTGATAACTTTTTGGAGGACTATGACCCCACTATCGGTGCGGGAAATGATGAACACAGATCTGTAATCTAAATTGGATTTTAATGACAAATTGCTATTCATGGTAAAGAGGACAGCTACAGGAAGCAGACAACGATTGATAATAGCCCTGCGCTGCTGGATATTTTGGATACGGCTGGCCAGGAAGAGTACACATCCATGCAAGATCAGGTACGCAGTCACGACCAGACGCTCGTTCACTTAAGACAAGATTCTAAGAGATCCATGCATTTTTCTTTTGCAGTGGATGCGCGAAGGCAAAGGATTTTTGTTGGTATACAGCGTGACCAGTCGCAGCTCGTTCGATGATATCGCCGCCTTTAAGGATAAAATCCTGCGAGCTAAGGACGTGGACAATGTACCCATTGTGTTGGTTGGCAACAAGTGCGACTTGGAGGCTCAGCGACAGGTGGCGACCAATGAGGGAAAAGATCTCTCTCGCCAGTGGGGCTGTGCTTTTATGGAAACGAGCGCCAAAGAGCGAGTATGTGAGGCTTCTGTGCTGACACTGTAGAGCAAGCTAATGTTGACCATGTTTTATGTCGACAGATATTGAATGAAGAATGCTTTTACCAGGTGGTGCGTGAAATCAGGAAAGCCGAGCGCCCTGTGCGCGTTGAGCGACCGCAACCCACCCAGAAGCCGCAAAAAAAGTCTGGGTTGAAGTGCAACATCCTATAGAAAGAAGCGTACGAGACTACCGAGCCCGTTGCTTTGATCGCCTCGTCACAATGTTTTGCTGCTTACATAACATCAGTCAGTTTAGCCCATTTTCGAATTCAGTTATCCACTCACCATACTGCCGCCGTGCTCACTCAATCCTTTGCGAAGCCAAGCTTTCATTCAAGTCCCCCTCGAGACGGTCGTGTTCGTATGTCATACTCTTTGTCGCTTTTGACGCATCTGTGAGCTTAGGCAGTAACAAAAAATTGAGATTAAACTTTGTCCTCAATCACATTAAATGGTTGCACGATAGCATGTAACGAGTCAAATGGCACTAGCTCTCATTCGTATGCAAACATGCAAGCTTACAGGTCGGATGCCCTTAATATCCTTACTGATTCCATCATGTAGCTAATACCGAAATATATGATCACCATCGCGCCACTACCCACACGAGCCATTCTCGATAGAAGATGATAGATAGCCTTGTAGGCTGATAGACAACGCGCGACCCTTGCCCGTTCAAAGGAATGCAGTTCTCACCGAGATAATATTCATGTCATCGTTCGATCACGACGAAATACCTGTGCGATATTTTACGCGGTAATTGACAAGATTTGTCGGGGCGTTAGTCATGTACTGCTCCAGCCACGACACCATTTCCGCTTCCGAAGATCCAAAATCATCGCGGAAAATACGAAGCACACGCGGCAACACGATCTCACCCGCACGCTCATTTATCTCTACTAAACGCTTACAGAACCTTTCGGCTTGCTCCTCCAGATCTGTATCTGTACGCCCAGGCTTTAATATTGGGGCGTCCTCCGCATTTGGGAGAAGTTCTGCGCAGTCGATCAGCACGAGTAGTGAGCGAGGATCACGAATGTGTAATCGAAACTGCAACTTTGGGTCCTGGGCCTGCAATTGACGCTCCCAGTAGTTGGATGGTGGCTTGCGGTTGCACCGTAAAATGCCGTGCTTGATGTCACCTAATGTAAAGTCCAGCCCGCCAAATGTGTACACCACATCTCGCTCAAAAGCCTTGTACTGGCCGATATTTTGCGGTACACCAAATTCGATGAGTCCGTGAAGTACCATGGCATTGTAAATGTTGATAAAGAATGGCTGCCGCTCATGCTTGGGAAGGTTGCCAACGTCAACTTTCTGCAGCTTTGATGTTAACTTTAGGAAACGACGATACTTTTGACAAAGTGGAGCGTCAAAGTACACGGTATCACTGCTTCCTGTCGGAGACACATGGTTTGGGAGGCTAAATCCAGTGGCAATCCCGCGAGGAAAAGATTTGAGCGCATGAAGTTCTGCAATCGCTTCACGAACACGAAGGCAAACATCCATGGCGCCTTGCTGGACATCTTCGACGCAAACGTATTTCATATTGAGTGGAACGAATAATTCGTCCACTTGGAAGCGTAAGTATGTGTCCTGAGCGGTTAAATCTGGATGCGCCAATTCTGCCGCAAAAACGACGTTCAGCACACGATTCTTTAGAAACTCGGAAAGAATCGTTGCGGCCTGCTCATCTGATTTCCCGAACTTATCCTTTAGCGCACCAACTAGCTCATTCGCCGTAATACAGGCTGTGTACGTGGTGAAAAGCCCTACACGAACATCGCCAATACTTACCTGTGCGCGCAGCTTGTCAGCAAATGTGTCCTCAACATAACATGGAGAGTCCGCTGAAACTTTTGTCAGGTCACTGTGTTGGTGAGAGCGTCCACCAGAAGTAGGTACCGACTCAACCGCAAGGCCGATAGCAACTGAGGCAATCGCCGAGTTGCGCAAGTTTCCACTGTTAAATCCGGCATTGTTTGAGCCATCGCTTCGAGACGAAACAGGAGAATTTGACAAATGACCCGAGTCACCAAATCCACTAGTTGGTGCTTCGCTGCTGCTGTTGTGATTACGTCGGCGCAGACTAGGTGACACAGGCGACAAGGGCGTATTGCCTGCACCCGTGCTGTATAGAGAAGGCTGATGCAGCTTAGCCTCAAGTTCTAATGCCTCTTGAAATTCCGAAACGTGTTCAGAAAGGAAGGCCTGAATTGGCGCTTGCACAAATGGAAAACGGCAAATATCTTCAATTGATGGACGCTTGGACGCGTCCTGCTGCAGCATAAGCTGTACGAGAAGACGTAATTCACGTGAAAACGAAGGTAGAATCGGCGGAAATTCCCCTTTACAAATTTTAGTAAAGATTTCTGGGAGCGTGGAAGCCTCAAATGGGCGCCGCAACATGATCATCTCGTACAAAATGCACCCAAGTGACCAAATGTCCGACTTTTTACCGTACGGCTCGCCCCGACATATTTCAGGCGACATGCTCTCAGGTGTACCACACGCCGTGTTGGCTGTATCATCTCCGGCCAACGCTTTGGAGATTCCAAAGTCGCCAAGCTTTACGACGTTTTTATGTGTAAGAAACACATTTTGCGCTTTCAGGTCACGGTGCAACACATTTTTACCGTGGATGTAAGCCACGGCCAGTACAAGTTGGGCAAACCAACTCATAATTACAGGCTCTGGGAAGGGCCCCATCTTTTCACGTGAGCGTAACTTGACCAGTTGACGTAGGTTGCCACCATCCGAATACTCCATTACAATGTTTAATTCGTCGTCAGCTAAAAAGTGATCGTAAAAGCGCACAATATTGACGTGGTACAATGATTTCAGCAAAATCACTTCATTGTCAGCTTGTTTTCGGCCATTTTCAGAAATCTGTGAGATACGCACACGTTTAACAGCCACAACAGCTCCATCCAGCTTACGTCGCGCTAATACAACAGTGCCATGCGTGCCCTTACCGATGGTGCGGATGACTTCAAGGTCCTGCCACATGCTTTTATTGGACGCGCGCTCAAGGCGACGGCTGAGCCACACATGACGTACGAGCGTCTTTGCCGTGTTAACTTGGATAGGCTTAATAAGGTAATCTTTAGCACCCTTACTGAGGCAGGAGGTAACAACATCCATCTCTTCGTTGCTAGATGTCATGACGATGGGGATGTGACCTAAAGTGGCAGTGAGCTTCTGAATCTCGTCCAGCAGCTCGATGCCCGTCATCACGGGTAGCATGACGTCACAAAGAACCAAATCAAACTTGGCATGATTGGTCACGAGCAGGTCTAGAGCCTGCTGGCCATTCTCCACTGCGAAGACCGTATACCGGCAAGACTTGAGGATGTCGATTGTGGCCATACGCGTGAATTCATCGTCTTCTACAACTAGCACTGTCACTTCCGATGGGTCCATGATAGAAGTTAAAAGAAGAGGTAGGTATGGAACAGATAAAGGCACAAATTGAAGCGGCTACCCAGGCAAACAAAACTTTGAGCGGGGAAGTGAAGAAGAAATGGGTTAATGCTAATGTGATAAGATTGATTGATATTGAGTGCGGGATAGGTCAGAAAGTATAATGTCATAGGTTAAAAATGATTACTGTGTTACGTATCTGATAACAATTTTCTACCAATCGGAGAAGTCGAACCAAATCAGAAAAACGATTAGGTATGACTTCCACCCCAGCAGACACGACATTTATGTAAAGGGTGTCAACCCAGATTTAGCATTTGTTCCGTTGTCCGGTTTGCACGGTAATTGCGACTAGCGTCAGGAAAAGTTACCAGTTCAATAAAGACCTGTTAGTGTCTCAGTAATGTTTCTGCTCCTGACGTGCTTAAAAAGTGCGATCGTAGTCGCGTCATGCATACATTAATATCCCGGTTCAATATGCGTTGTGGCAGTAATATGTTGGCATTTGTGTTGTATCCTTGCAGTTGCCTTGGCATTGGTGCTATGTTTTTTAGAAGGAAGCTGCTCTTAACGAAAAATGCGCCTAGCCGTTTTAAGTAAAATAGGAATGTATAAAGTTAAAAATTAAGGCCGTGTTCGCGCTCCTCCAAAAATGTTCATTTTCGCAAAAATAAACTTCGCGAACACTCGAAACACAAAGCTTCATTTCGACCCCAAATGAAGCCACACAAAAAAACGGATCTCCGTGTGAGATAAAGCAAAGTTCCCTGAATTTTAGGAAACGTTTTCCGAAAACTCTGGATACTGATTTAGAGCGGATACTGATTTCGAGCGTTGACTTTCTCGTTTTTTTTCCTCACTCAGGGCAGCGAAGTCGAAAGGAAAGCACACGAGCGGCAACCATTAGAGATGACGAACCAGAGTATGCTTCGTGAGAACCCCAGCAAAGAGAAGGAACTGACAAAGCTACGTGAAGTCGGCTTTAAACACCACATCATCTGCAGCCTCATTGCAGGTATGCAATTATTGCTGTCAGAGAATTAGGGTCAGCGTGACGATTTGTTGCACCATAGGTGATTCACAAGCCACGGGCGAAGGAGCATCAAGATTGGGGGGGCTATGGTAGTGTCAGCGTCGGACGCATATGCACAAAAAAACTATTGAACAGGTACACCCGAGTGATGCCGCACGCAAAGATATCGTCAAGCGTATTCGTGCGGGAGCGATGCCGCTGAATCAGCACACAAAAAAGGCCAAGTCATCGCTTGAAGACGAGAAGTGCGCAATGCTCAGAGCCATGACAAAAAAATTCACGCTTCAGTATGAGCGTGCAAAGGCTCAGCATTTTGCACAACAGCTACAACAAACGCAAACGAGAGCGGCGGCGACTCGGATGAAAGTTTCCGATTTTAGGTATGCATGTTACGATTCCTACATACGACTAAAGTTAAGCTTCATCGACCTCCACTTCATCGTCTTCTACCTCTTCAGAATCGCTTTCTTCAGACACAACTGGATCGTTTGCCTCACGCCGGAATTGCTTGTTACTCCTCCTACATTACTTGTGCCATCGAGTCGCGCCAGCTCTGACCATTTTCAAGTCAAACTCGATCACATCTTCATCGGGTGTTGGGTGACGTTCTGCACCATCGTTAAATTAATTAGTATCTATTAAAGTTTATCAAAGGTAAACTAAGGAGGACCAAATTTACATTTGGTCCTACTCAAATTGCACGCTTCCTCACTGCAATTTAACAGTGTAAGCCGCGTAACAGTTGCCCTGTTACACCTGGTAGCACTTTGTGGTCCGTCTAAACGACCACTGTTGACGCGTTCCGCTAGTTAACTAGCGGAACGAAGGTTTAAGAGCCGCTGGCTGTCATGGCATCAGCCAGCGATCGTGAGCGTGAGCATCAGCTCGCGCATGATTTAGTTAGGGAAAATTTCCCTAACTGGTCACAGAGTTCTGTGGCCACTGTGATTGAGATGATTCGGACCAAATGGCACAAAGTCATCACCCTCCTCCGTGGTAAGACCCCGGAGGATGCCTTAGAAACGGTTGCCCGTTTCAAGAGGATGTATGTTGAACCTCAGGTGCGCAACGCAATATTGCGCTCCCAAACATCAGCAGCAACAGCAGCGCCTGCACCTAGTGCGAGCGTTGAAGTGGTAAAGGCGCGGATTCCGCCCTTTACTGGCGAAGGGGGTGAACCCCTTCGTAGGTGGTTCGCAGAGGTGGAAGATGCCCTCTCTGCGCAAAAGATTGTGGACCCGCGTTCACAAGCTTATTTTGCCACCACATGCCTAGGCGGTCGCGCCAGGGCATGGGCGATGAGCCGCAGATCCACTGATGGAACTGCGTTTTTGACATATCAGTCATTAAAAGCTGAGCTGAAGCACAACTTTGAAGCCCCAGAAATGGAGCTTAGCTGCCGTGAAGAGTTCATGGAACTCAGGCAGGGCAAGTTGAGCTTACATGCGTACGCTCAGAAAATACAATATTTATTGTCAAATATTGTATATGAACCGGTGCCTCCTGCCATGCAGGTCACCGCCTTCATGAAGGGACTGAATGACGGTCCCATCAAACAGAGTCTTTATCGGGTTCCCCCAAAGACTCTGAGGGATGCTATTGACCAAAGCATCCGGGAGGAATTCAGCATGCGTCAATCAGCAGCGCATGCTGGGGTTAGTCGAAAAGCGCAAGCGCCTTTCGACTTTAACATGCCGCCAATGCAGCATGTTAATAATAACAATTTCTCATTGAGACGAAGTTCACACTTCGTCCCGAGACACCAAAACCGCGCCAGGGCGCGGGCGGAGGAGGTCCAGAACCTATGGACCTATCGGTTGCAGTTGCCTCGACACCGAGGCAACCGAAGAACAAGAAGTTCCTTCGCTGCAACAGATGCGCGAAGATGGGCCATTACGCCCATGAATGCATGGCGCCGCGTCCGGCGCCCCGCAGTCAGCGGACTGGACAGTCCGCTGGTAAGCGACATCAACAGGGACAACCCTCTGTTGATGCAAAAAACGTCAACAACCAGTAGGGGCGGGGCGCCCTACTGGACGGGTTATCTCACATGCCGACATCGAGCATGTGAGGATAATAGCCCCAGACGGGACTATGTCCTGTCAACATGTGCAGGGTGAAGAGAAACCTCTCATCACCCTGGAGGTTAAGCCGCATGGAAACGATGTCCCCATGCGTGCTCTGTTTGACACAGGAGCGTCAAACAATTTCGTTAGAACTGAGGTTCTAACGTCGTTGAACTTCGTGGAGATTCAATCTCCACGAAGCATGTTATCAGTCCGGTTAGCAACAGGTGCAACTGTGACT
>MIQA02003174.1:0-41778 GCA_001887855.2 Sclerospora graminicola | reverse complement strand
GATTACGTCATCCGGTCCCCGGGCAGCACGGCTGACCCCTTCCTGGTGAACAGTATACGGACGGACGAATATTCTCGGTCTGAAGTGCTTATGGAATTGAATCTGTTAACCGGCGAGTCACGAGGTTATTCGAAATACCATTCACCGGATAGTGGTTCAATCAAGCCAAGGCGGATGATAAAATCAATAACCAGAAGGCTACCATGCTGTTTGACTCAGGCGCAGAAGTGTCTATCGTTGACACCACCTTTGCTCGTAAGGTGGGGTGTGAAATAGACGAGACGAAGCGGCGGGAATGTATCGGCATTGGAGAAAGTTCATACATGACCCAAGGAAGAACAAGAGTTAAGATTACGTTGGCTGGGTCTTTGGTGTATTACTTTACCGCCTGGGTAGGTAAGCTAGCCGGGCAGGATGCAATTCTGGGGATGGACTTTATGGTCCCAGCCGGCATACGGCTGGATTTGTCGCATGGAAGATTGACGTTGCCGGATGAGGTGCAGATCCAGCTCGCCGGCCGGCGGCCCTTATATGGTACCCACGTCCAGTTCCTCAAGTTAGGTCAGTTTGTAACGGTGCCAGTGGGAAAAGCGGTGGAAGTAATGGTACGACCACACGACAGGCGGCGTAAGTTATGGCTGACAAGGGGCGAGTGTTGGGTACCCTCGTTTGTCAAAGGGGATGGTCATCTCAACTCTATAAGCGTGACCAACATCTCGGAAAGGCCCCTCACCTTGCATGAAGACGTGATCATTGGAATGTGGCTGGCCGAGGACAAGGTGCCCCGCCGGCCGGGTTATGTCACTATTGGCTCAAGACGCTATATCGAGTGGCAGAACCTGGTCAGCGAAAGGGAAGTAGTGGAGGAAGACCATACTCCAGTGGTGGCTAAACCAGAGTACCGGACCCCTTCTAGGATATTGACGCGGAGCCGGCCATCGCCGGATCCGGCTGAACGTTCTGGCCGAGATCCTGCCCCGATAGCTGAACTGGTTTTGTCCACTCCGTCGAAGACGGACGAACAGAAGGATCAGGAGAGAAGACAAGGCAGAGTCACATGTGCGGTCACCTCCGATGCCGGATGGCTTGATGAGCAAGATGATACCGGATCGACCGATCAGGATTCGGAAATAGCCGGAGGCGGATCGCCCGATCCAGCCGTTCAGAATTCGGAAATAGCCGGAGGCGGATCAACCGATCCGGCCGTTCAGAATTCGGAAATAGACGGAGGCGGCTCGACCGATCCGGCCGTTCAGAATTCGGAAATAGACGGAGGCGGATCGACCGATCCGGCCGATCTGGATTCGGAAATTGCCGGAGGCGGATCGACCGATTGGATCTGGAATTAGTCGAAGCTGACCAAGTCTGCATTCATGAAGGGGGTGAGCTATTTGTTGAAGGCATGGAGGATCAGATGGCGGTGCTACTTGAGGTAACCCCCCACCCACCAGCGGTAACTATTGACGGTCTACAAGTGGGAGACCCGGATGTTAACACCCCGAACAGATCAGTAGGCTGAAGGATATCATATGGAAAAGAAAGCATCTGCTGATCGGCCCAGGAAACGCACTGCCTCCAGCCGCCCATGGGGTGGTATGCGACATTGATGTGGGAAACGCCAAGCCGGTTGCACAAAGATGCCGGAAAGACGACCCCCGGTATCGGGAAAAGCTGTCAGATCTTATCAAGGGATTGCTGGCCACCAAGATAATTCAGCCGTCCACCTCGACATGGGCTTCGCCCATTGTAGTCATTATAAAGAAGAATGGGGTAGATATAAGGCTGTGTATCGACTATCGGCTGATGAACCGGCTGACTAAGCTAATGGTTTACCCGATACCGTTGATAAACGACTTACTGGAGGATTTGGATAAAGTTTTGTGGTATTGCTCGTTGGACATGGCTAGTGGATTCTGGGTGGTCTCTATGACCGATCGTGCGCGGGAAATTTCTGCGTTCGTGACGCCCTTCGGGTTGTTCGAATGGAACCGGATGCCGTTCGGCCTAAAGAATGCTCCACAGATTTACCAACGGCTGGTAGATAACGCGTTGTATGGCTTCAAGATCAAGGCGAGCCAAGATCCTGCTCTGGTCGGTGATGGGTTCGCTGAAGGTGACCCGGACCCCGACCCAAACCTTCAGTTTTGGGGCGGCAGTCTTACATTGATGACATTCTCGTGACGGCTACTGCTTGGGATTTACTGTGTGAAAAAGTGGAAAAGTTGATGATTACGTGTGAAAAGTGGAATCTTTCGATTAGTGAGGTGAATAGTTTCTGGGGAAAGACTAAGGTGACTTATTTGGGTCACCAGGTTTCGATTGCCGGATTGGAAGCTAATCCGAAGAATTTAGAGTCTTTGAGTAATCTGCCTTTCCCGTGGTCTTTGAAGGCCATGAAATCTTTTTTGGGCAGTTTGAATTACTACAGTCGATTCATTGAGGATTTCGCGGTCTATGCCGCTGTTTTGTATGAGTTACGGGAGGTGGATTACCACAAGCTGAGAGAGCAGGATAGGCAAGGGGAAGTGCGAACCGAGCCAGCAATATCAGCCAACGATATGCCGCCCAGGTCAATTATCTCCACCAATGAGATGCCGCCCGGGTCAACTTTTTCCACCAATGAGATGCTGGCCGCGTCCATCCAGGCAGGCAGCCGGCTGCCCAATTCCGCTGCGGCCGGGCCGGATGATCACATGACCCGGGCGATGGTAGCCTTTGGCATGCTGAAAGCAAAGATAGCGACCACACCAGTCCTGAAGCATTTCGATGTTAATAAGGCTCCTGTGGTCATCATCTATTCTAGCAAGCGGGCTATCTCAGCTGCCCTTGTGCAGGATCATGACGGAGTGTATTGCCTTGTGACGTTCACCAGCCGGACTCTGAAGGCTAACGAAGTTAACTTTGGGCTAGTGGATAAAGAAGTTTTGGTCTTATTACGGATCCTGGATGTGTGCTATACTATGCTTGCGTCTCGGCCTATCAAGGTACTGTCTAGACGGCCGACCCTGTCATGGCTTTTGACGGCAAATGAAATTGACGGCCGGCTGGGTAGATGGGTGGCTCTGCTGTCTCAGTGGTCCCTCGAAGTAATCAAGTGTACTAAAGGAGAAGAGGAGATACTGGGAACGTTAGTGGCCAGCATCACCCCAAGAGCAGAAGTGGAGGAAGCACTGATAGCCATAGCGCCTTGGAAACAGCCGCGACAATCCATCATATTACCACCACCAGCAGTGGGACCAACAGAAGAACTGATGGCTCTGAGTTTTGACGGTTCGGCAAGTGTAAAAAAGGAGTGGGTGCCTATAGTGCTATCTAATGGAAGTTGCCCAAGTGGAAAGTGGTCGCTGCTGCTTCAGATTTCACGCCTGGCATAACAGTGAATGAAGCAGAGTACCGAGGATTGTTACTTTGCCTAGATCTGCTGGCTGGCCGGAAGCAGGGGCGGATCATCATATGCGGTGATTCCAATCTGGTGATCCGGCAAATCACGGGAGAAATACACTGCAAGGCTCCCCGGCTAAGACTTTTGAACGACCGGGTTATGTCCGCCCTGCGGAAATGGCCAGAACATGAATTGTTCGGATATTGGCAGAGATCAATCGGCTGCCCGAACTCATCCATCCGGCCAACATGGAGGGGGTAACCCGGGTGAACGCCGTTACCCGGTCGCAAAAGCGCCGTTAATTAGCCGCTGGTTCACCATCTCCGGAAGCAATGAGCGGGGGCATAGTGCAACAGTTGCGGGCAGAGCGGATTCTCCAAGCGAAGGACGAAGAGGAGTGAATAGTGGATCTCAAGGCATACCTGAAAGGGGAAGTGGAGAAACTGAGTGCCGAACAAGTTAAGGAATGTTTTAAAATTAGCCCCAGATTACGAAGTGGATGAGAACGGGTTGTTGTTTTTCTACCGAGATGCTGACCAGCCCGAAATCAAGAGGGATAAATCCGCTCGGCTGATCGTACCTACTACCCTGCAAACGGGTATCCTCCATCATTATCTCGTGAGTCTGGAAGGGAGACATGAAGGCATCGGCCGGACCTATCATAAAATCAAGGCGCATTTCCACTGGCGGGGCTCTATCGTAGCGTACAAGCTTATGTGGGAAGCTGTCCGGATTGTGAAACAGGGAAGGGCCGGCCGACCATTAGCGGGCGGTCGCCTGGAAATATACAGGCCACCTATCCTTTTCAAGACATTGCTATGGACCATATCCAACCCCGCCTAAGTCTCGAAATGAGTATACAGATCTGCTTATCTGGACGGATGTGTTTACCGGACTGGTCATAGCAAAGACCAGTTCCACACGTACCGCTCAGCAAATTGCTCAAATCAACGAGGAATGTGTGTTTAGACGTTTCGAAGCAAGCGAGATCATCCGGCATGATAGGGAACCTGGATTTATGGCGGACGTATTCCGAGCCTTCAACAAGATCCTGGGACAAAAACAGAGCGCGACCATTGCTTACCGCCCGCAAGCGAACGGGAAGGCCAAAAGTATGGTCCAAACTCTGACCAGAGCCCTCAAGATGTGTGTGGTGGAAGCCGATCAACGCGACTGGGACGAATACGCGGAGAGACTTGTTTTCGCCATTAATTCGTCGTACGATCGGGTAAGGGAAGACACTCCCTTCTATTTAGCTTATGGATGGGAACCTTGATCCACCTTGGAAGCTGCCATCCCAATAGGGTGTACCAGAAGCCGTGACAGAGACGCCCGTCGCTGGAGGATGGGGGTGCAACGTCATTATTCACTGGCACGGGAACAGGTAAACGAACGCCTCCGGCAAGCAATCCAGGACCGCGCCGATCAGAACAACTACCGAGCCAGAGAGAACGGTATCGAACCGGGTTCCCAGGTATGATTGTATCTGGATCGGGTCAAGGAGGGCTATGCGCGGAAGCTAGCTCATATGTGGCATGACCCTATCCGAGTAGCGGAGCTGGTCGGGAAACATGCAGTCAAGAAGGTTACGGCGGGCACTGATTACAACGTTTTCCCTATAGTGCATGTATTCAAGCGTAAGTTGGTGAAACACTTCCCGGACCGCCCGAATGCACGCCTGATGGTGGAGAGCAATCGGTTTGACTTTGACGAAACCCTGCTGCCAGATGATAGCTAGGACAAGCCGCTGGATCCGGATGAGTACGAAGTAGAGGAGATTTTGGATGTTCGGAACGGACGGAAAACCAGGTTTGGGCGGATTCATAGAGAGTTTCTGGAGCACTGGAAAAATTGCGAAGAACGGTAGTGGGTGGATGAGCTGGACCTGAATTGTGGAGCTTTGATGAGGGAGCTCGATCGCCGACGAGCGAGCCGGAACCGCTTTGGGGTCATGCAGACCCACGAAGAAGGTGGGGCAGAGCCAGAAAATTAGGCCATCCGGCTGCCGGGCAGCGGGTACGGCCAGATTAGGCGATATTAATCGACCAATAAGACGGTGATTGGAAATTAGTCGGGCCAGGAATGTGCCAATCAGGTGCAGGTGCTGGAGTGATTTTGGAGTCAGCATGAGTGATGGAGTGGCGAAGCTGGATGGGTATATGGACTGACGTGAGAACGGTGTACGAGTCGAAGTGTGGATGCGTAGTGAGATTGTGCCTCAACCGTTGTGCGGCGGCGACAAGACTCAGGGGCGGCTGTGGTGAAGTGACTTGGAAATTAACGGGCTAGCCGGAGAATAGCCGTCCGGACCAGGCGGGCGGATGACCTCAGATGGTGGATGACCGAAGGGCGGATTGTTTGGAAAGTGTATGTGCGAAGGGTCCCGAAGAAGGCTGAGCTTTGTGGAGGACGGATGAGGCGCCAGCGGTGAACGCGGAGCTGCTAAGGAGGTGCTAACGCCAGCGGTCAAGTGAGCTTAGACGAAGGAGTATCCGGCCGATCCGGCTGGGTTTGGTGTACTATACACCAAAAAGCATCCGGCCGATCCGGCTGGGTTTTGTGTACCGGCTGGGTTTGGTGTACAGTACACAAAAGAGCATCTAACTGGACCACTTCAGGTAAGACACATAACTATCCAGCCGGTTCTTGGGGATATGTTACACATTCTAGGGGGTAGGTTTCACAAAAGGGGGTATTGGACATAGAATTAAAATCTGTATACGTTTCGCTATCTTAGACGCAAGTCGCTTTCATTGGTTCACAGCAGAGGGCTAACAAGGTCCCCTCTTGCTGCTTTTGGTTTGCCCGGGGAAGGTTACATTTGGATTTACCCCTTTATCATCATTGGTTCAGCTGGCCGATCGATTATTCTCGGTCCAGCCGTCGCATTATACAAACTTCAAGTATAACGCCAATCCTGCTCCCCGGTGAAGATTTCCGCCCAGGAGCTACCTCTAGGCCTAACCCTCGTTTCCCTATTCGACGGACTTTACACTTTTCGCTCTAGGGTCTATCAAGAGAGCGCAACCGCCAGTGCTGACGGGTACACAAAGTGAGCTTACGAACATGGATCATCCAAGTCGTCACGACCAAGGTGATGGAAGTGACCGATCCAGCCGGCCGGATGCCGGATCAGATCATGACTCGGATGGACGGAGTACCCCCTCCGACAGTCAGTCGTCTGGGCCCCCCGTGGGTGTTCGCGTCTCAGGAAGAATTTCTGAGAGCGACTACACCACAAATGATAAGGCCACCTACACGATACAACAAAGTTTTAAGTACTAGTCACGATACGGAGGATTAAATGCAATGCAACAATGTCGTACTCAACGCTGTTGTTGCAGCTAAGCAGTAATTGTCGAATATTGTAGGGATTTAGGGAACAAATCGCTCAACGTAGGTGATAAGATCACCTACGCGATACAACAAAGTTTTAAATATTAGTCACGATACGAAGGATGCAATGCGAAAAATTCAATGCAACAATATCGTATCCAACGCTGTAGTTGCAGCTTAAACAGTGAGTACTGCGGCAGCAGTAGTTGCGGAAAAATTCATTGTCTGGTAATATATAAGATTCGGTAAAGGTAAATGACTGTCTCATTTTAAAGTTGCGAATGCCCTCAAAAAGACAGTTTGAGGTAAAATATCCTCTTTTTTGCAGCATGGAATTCACATCATATCAATAAAATTTATGCACGAAACATCTTGCATCATTTTATTGCTAGTCACTTTTTTGTCATTGAAGGGGGAGGTACGTTGGTCTCTACTATGATGAGCACGGACCGAGATAGGCTGCGCCAACTTGCGTCGTGGCTTTAGGATTCATCATTTCTTCCACGTTGTATTCGTAAAAATAGCCGCCAATAAGTGTATTCATTCCGCGTGCAAGACCATTTTGCACCGTATTGAGTTTACACAAAATGGTTCCTTCAAACAGCAGTATACAAATATTGAGTACACACTTCCCAATCCAATCCGGCAGGAAATTGCTGCAAATTTTAATCAGCCAGTGAGATTCATCACATCACTAATTTCCAGAACGTGATTGGTTAGGAACAATGAGACGGCAATTTCCGATGTCGGCAATAAACTGCTGCTTTACTTTAGAATCAGAAAATCTCCAGCGCGCCCAAAATACGTCAATGGCGAGTATTCCTTCGTATTGAGATGTTTTGCTCCCCTGCGTCCTTCCATATCAGGGATAGGCTGGTATGCTCTCTTGGTGGACCCTGGGGCGAAAAGTGTAAATCCGTCGAATAGGGAGATGAGGGTTAGGACTAGGTAGCTCCTGGGCGGGAATCGTCACCGGGGAGCTCGTCGGGCAATATACTTGAACTTTGTATAGTGCCGGCTGGACCGAGAATAATCAATCGGCCAGCTAAACCAATAACAATGAAGGGTGAATCCAAATGTGTATGTAAAAGGGAATCCAAATGTAACTCCACACTCTTCCACAGAAGGCCAAAATGTCACCACTTTCCAATACTTAATACCGTGTTCAAAACACGGGCGACTTGAGGTGAGTATACGCAACGCCGCGACTCCCGGTCAGGGGACTTCCGGTGGGTTACTTTAACCTTCCCCGGTCAAACCAATAGCAGCAGGAGGGGACCTTGTTAGTCCTCCGCTGTGAACCAATAAAAGCGACTTGTGTCTAAGAAAGCGAAACGTATACTGATTTATCCCTATATCCAATACTCCCTTTTGTGTAACCTACCCCAAATAGCCCGGCTGACCAGTCATGTGCCTTACCCGAAGTAGCCCGGTTAACTCCGATTTTTTGTGTACCCGCCTGGCCGGTACACCAACCCCAGATGGTACCAACCAGGCCGGTACACCAAACCCAACTGGTATCAGTCCGGCTGGTACATTGTACCCGACCGGCTCTGCCGGATTGCCATCTATCCGAGCTCCCTGGCCGCTGGCGCTAGCACTTCCTTGGCAGCTTCTCATCCGATCCGGGTGCCTCCTTCATCCACTAGAACACTCATCTTCCTTCAGGCTCCTTTCATTCCAACCTTCCAAACAAACCGCCACCAATCCGCCCCTCATCCGTCTGCCATCCGCGGTCGTTCCGTCCGCTTAGCCCGCTAGCGCAACTATCCACGCCTTCAGTCTCGTTCGTCCGGCCTGATCCCAGGCCTAGCGCCGTCCGGCAACTCGTGGTTCCTGGTGATAGTTAGGAGCGAGGAAAACGCCACGATGTGTGCTAAACAATCTCTATGTCGTCACCTTCGATTTTTTCGTCACCGGCGGTACTGTCATGAAACTCGTCATGAAGAAGTGCATTATCCACATGGTATCGAACGCTCGCAACATTTTGATTTATAACGCCAACAATGCCTTCCGCATCACTGCGTTGACTGTCTGCACCGTAGTCACCACCACTTATTAGTCTTGGATCCCCGCCCAAGGTCTCCTATATTGTTGTCGAAAAAGCTCACCAGTTTCATAAGATTAGAACCATACGCATGCATATAAACGTCCACCGCACTGCGTATACCGGGTGCAACGTTCCCGAATTTGGGAGATGTGGTGGCGTAATTTGTATTGGCTGAATCGGTTACTTGGTGGGTCTGTTTGCTAATAGCATTTAATTTGCTGACTCCATTTCGCTAGCTGACAGTATTTATTTGATATATGGATACCGGACAATAACTCGTCCGCTAAAGGTAAAAACCGGATTCGCACACGCTCTAAAAATTTTGACAGTGCGGTCTCCACCTTGGATGATTCTGGTAATCATTGTCCCTTGATCATTTTTAATATTTTTTCTCGATTCAGAGGCGCTACTCGTCGATACCGCTGGGCGATTGGCTTCGCGTTACCGACGTCGATGTCACATAAGTCCCATGTGCAGCCGATGGCAGTGTATTACCTTGATCAATCGACAGATGTTTCCTTTTCCATATGATACTATTCAACCTGTTGACCTCTTCCGAAGTATTCACCTCTGGGTTACTCATTTGCAAATTCTCTATGGTAACCTCCGGGTGACAGGATGTTACTTCGCGCTGCACTGCCATTGGTCCTCTATATCCTCGACATTTAGGTCGCCCCCTTCATGAATGCAGACCTGGTCAGCTCCTTTAAAAATTCTGGTCAAGCTGTCCGTCTCCAAACTAGGGTCTCCACTGTACCAATAGTCTCATATATTTCCTCACAGTTTCGACAGCATCATTTAGGGGAGACATTCATGTGACTGACCCTCGTCTACACCCGGGTCAACTTTTACTATTTCCAAATCACCATCTTCGCACAGCTAACCGTCATCGGAAGCAACTTGATCTGCCGCTTCGTATTTGCTAATTTCCTCATCGTCACAAGGAAGTACGAGCAGGACCGGTTCGGCCACCTGTACATTTCTCCGGTCAGCTGATCCTATGCTTACCTGGTAGCGACCGGTCACGAGTCATAATCCTAGAGGGGTCTGGTTCTGTGGCCTGACCATAGACGCCATGTCATCTTCTGCTATTGTTGTCGCTATCCGTCAGGTTCTGCCGCTCGATATAATGTCTTGAACCAATTGTGACATAACCTAGCTGACGGGGCATCCTTATCTTCAGCCAATCATATCCCAACGATAGCATCTTCATGCTAGGTGAGGGGCTGCTCTGAGATATTGGTCACTCTAACATAGCTGAAATGAATTTCCCCCTTGACGAACGAAGGCACCCAACATTCCCCCGAGTCAACCATAGCTTATGATTGACTCGGGAGTTGAACTACCACCTCCACTGATCACCCCACTGGAATAGTCACGAACTAACATAACCACAAAACCTGCGTATAGGCACCATATAAGGGTCGCCGGTCGGCCAGCTAAATCTGCGCTTTGTCAGGTGGTGTCAGCGTGCCATGAGTCTTATACTGGCGGGCACCATAAAATCCATTCCCAGAATGGCGTTCTGCCCTGTTAGTCTTCCTGCCCAGGCAATTAAATAATTTACCAGTGACCCAGCCAGTGTAATTTTCACTTTTTGTTCTTCCTTGGGTCATGTATGATATTTTCTCCAATTCCATGTATTTCTTGCCTGTGCGTCTCATTAATTTCAAGCCCAACCTGACGAGCAAAAGTGGTGTCAACGATAGAGACTTCTGCTCCCGAGTCAAAAAGTATAGTGGCGATCTGGTTATCTATTTAGCTGTAAGGCTTGGTTTGCTTGAATCAGAGTGGTACTTCCAATAGCCCCGTGATTTACCAGGACACAAGTTTAGCTTCATAATAACATCAGCCCGAAAATATTCATCCACTAGTATACTCTTCACCAGGTAGGGGTCCGCATTGCTGCGCGGGATAGGTGTGGTGAAGTGACCCAGAAATTAACGGACTAATGATAGTGGACGCCCCCACCTGATTGGTTAAAATGTCGCCCTTAGCTGGATGCCCGGACCGGTCAACAGGGGACGCGATCTGAGGGCTGTCGGATGTATCTACTAGCGGCCGGACGGCGCCAGGCCTGGAATCAGGCCGGACGAACGCGACAGAAGACGTAATTAGTGGGGCTAGTGGGCTAGGCGGACGGAACGACCGCGGATGGCGGACGGCCGAGGGGCGGATTGGTGGCGGATTGGTTGGAAGGTATGAGCGAAAGGGGTCTGAAGGAAGATGAGTGTTCTAGTGGATGAAGAAGGCACCCGGATCGGACGTGGAGCTGCCAAGGAAGTGCCAACGCCAGCGGTCAGTAAGCACAGATGGATGGCCATCCGGCCGATCCGGCCGGGTTCGATGTACCAGCCGGGCTATTTGGGGTAGGTTACACAAAAGGGAGTATTGGATATAGGGATAAATCAGTATACGTTTCGCTTTCTTAGACACAAGTCGCTTTCATTGGTTCACAGCAGAGGGCTAACAAGGTCCCCTCTTGCTGCTACTGGTTTGCCCGGGGAAGGTTAAGTTAACCCACCGGAAGTCCCCTGACCGGGAGTCGCGGCGTTTTCGTATACTCACCTCAAGTCGCCCGTGTTTTTAACACGGTATTAAGTATTGGGAAGTGGTGACATTTTGGCCTTCTGTGGAAGAGTGTGGAGTTATATTTGGATTCCCCTTTACATACACGTTTGGATTCACCCTTCATTATTATTGGTTTAGGTGGCCGATTGATTATTCTCGGTCCAGCCGTCGCAGTATACAAAGTTCAAGTATATTGCACGACGAGCTCCCCGGTGACGATTCCCGCCCAGGAGCTACCCCTAGTCCTAACCCTCATCTACCTATTCGACGGATTTACACTTTTCGCCCTAGGGTCCACCAAGAGAGCAAACCAGCCAGTACTGACGGGTACACAAGGTGAGCTTTCAACATGCAACATCCGAGTAGTCACGATCAAGCGGATGGAAGTGACCGACCCAGCCGGCCGGATGCCGGATCGGATCATGACTCGGATGGACGGAGTACCCCTCCGATAGTCAGTCGTCTGCCCCCCCCGTGGGTGTTCGCGTCTCAGGAAGATTTTCTGAGAGCGACTACACCAGATAGGCTGACATAATCGTCAAATTACATGCATTCTCGGTTAAGCTTGGCTTCGCAATTATCTTCCTGACCGACATATGCATAGAAACTATCACTAGACCGCTCGGCTCGAACCAGATTCCAATCTGGTGAGTGATCTAGTTTAGCATCTTTTCACCCCCGGTGGTAACATCCCATTATGCTTCGTCGGGGCATGCCACTTCTTCATCTGATTATTGACTCTTCAACCAGACGTCGTGCACTTCTCCACATGACCTACCGCAACAGGCAGTGTTCGGCTTGGTGCCCCCTCCGTTAGCATTTCTTACAGATCGGCTGATTCCAGTAGCTTCATTAATCAGAGACCCATAGTGGATGCACTTCCGTCTAGGGTAGTGGTCAACCCGGGCGAAGAAGCCCTTTGCTAACCTGTCCCGGTAGGTGGGGGCCTGGAACACGGCTTTCGTCGAAAACTGTTTACGATAGTGCTCTTCTTCCAAATCTCCCCGTCTTTCGAACTGGTACTATTCGGGCCATTGCAATCATGCAAGCAACACATCACCACCAATGTCGATATGCTATTTTGTCAAAAAATGCGGAGTGTTCGGCACGCCATATTTGGCTCCAGAAGTGCTTTTTTGGAAAACACCGAGTTCGGCGATTTTAAAACACAATGCCTATGTTGGAGGGGCAGACCTCATTACTGCATATTTTTCGTGGTGAACAAAATGGAATAACGAAAGTACATGATTCTCCAGCAAGTACTTCATGTTAAGCGCGTCTGGTCCCGTTTGTTCCAGACGTTGGTGGCAAATGCTTGGAGATATTAGACAAAAGGACATGTCATAGAATTACACTCCGTCTACACGTCCAAGTGGTTCCAATTGTGAAGTAGAGTGACGTTTTTTTTATGTCATCATTGCTCTCAGGTCAATCAGGATAAGACAGTGGAATATTTGCAAACCACAAGTTTGCCTCTTCCTAATGTAGAGGTTTTGCGCTTGAATGGATCGTGTACTTATTGCAGAAAAAACGTTTCCTTCTGGAGGAGTACGCTTTTGACTTGACCGATCTCCAACAAGTTTAAGCCCCCAACGATCTGTGAAAAAGTCGTGGTGGTTTGAGTGAAAGCTCCGAAGGTTAGTATTTAGAGAAAAGGAAGACTCGAGACAACGTGCTTGTAGCTTCTGTGATGACTAACAGGAAAAACCTAACCGTGCAACTAATCAGAAGTTGGTGAAAAAAGAACGCCGATATTTTTCGTAAGAGCAACCAAGTCAAATTCTTACACGATGCATCACCACATCCAGGCCACGCCTTATGGCCGTAAAACTCTTAACTAAAGAAAATCGTAAAATCCTTAACGACGCCATGTGCCATATAATCTTGCCCTCAACAGGACGCTTTAGGAACTCGCATCCATTTACTTCTCTGAGGCCTCGGTGTCCCCGGGGTTTTCGCCAACAGAAGATACTCTATTGTCACAGACCATGACTTGGATTGAGAACATCATGAACATTCACGCCTTGGTGGAGGTAATGCGATCAAAGAGCATTTTTGCCAACCGTCCGATTTTTTTGAATATACACCAGTCAAGGAGGAGGCGATTCTACATACGCAAACGTGACTTAACTAAGCCTCTTGGGGTCGACCGCGCCGGTTCATGACTGAGAATATGATTATCTAGATGCACTATATTAATCTTTAATTTGTCTTACGCACGTGGGCTGAATATATGAACACTTTAGTACGTAAGAGAAGAGATATATTAGTGTTATCCTTCTTGGTTATGTTTAAAGTACGTGCCATATTTACTGATACCCTTCCTGGAACTGTACGCACAGAATAACAGCATACGACAAAAAAGATTTGAGGAATAAGCTTTAGTTGAAGGGACGATTGCGCTATTAAGTGATTAAAATTCACGAGACTGGCCAAGCTTAACGCAAGGAAATACAACTTTTGGCTATGTGCTTTAGTCGAAATTGATTGAATATGAGAGTTAATCCTTCTAATGGGGAAAAGTTTCATGGAATGGGGCTTAAGCCAGTAGCTGATCTGAATAAGCATGAGGCTGACGAAGCTTGACCGCGTAACAAAAGATCTGAGTGAAGTTTACGAGGTTTATCTGACCAACTTTGTCTACCAAAACATTTGTCATATACTCAAAACAATTCTCGAAAGTTATTCTCCGTGGTTATCAGAACTGAAGTCCATCAAATTGAACAGATTATTGACGATGAAATTCACAAGCTCGTACCAAACGCTACTGCTTTTGCTTGTGGTTCGTATCGTCGAGGTAAGTTATCTTTCACTGATTTAGAAATTCTAGTCACCGATCCAGACGTTGATACATGCGATATTTTGCCGTAATTGCTTGAGTATCTCCATATAACACCGGTCTGATTGTTTTCTTTTAGTGCTTATCATTAAATGACTAGCATGTGATCTTTCACTCACACACATAATATGATTTAGTGCATTATCAAAGCAAATGTCCGGGAAAAAGAAAAATATTGGGCGTTTGCCACGTGTCTAAGGTGTTTTATCAGTGCTTCGCCGTCATTTTGATATACTAGTAGCGTAATTGCCACTTTAAGGCACGGCGCCAGTTTAGTGCGCGATTTTAAGCATAAGCCAATCAGAGACTTAGAAAAGATTTTTTATCCGACAGGATGATTGGATTATACTACTTTGACCAGTTTAGTGCACTAGAGTATCAATTACTGAATGCTATTTTGGAGGTATTTTGTTTTTCTCGTCAATTAAAAAGCAAAACGACACGTGGTACAACGATGATATTGCGTCGGGGCGCAGTATGCTCTTTAAATTTTGGCTCGCTTTTTTTGATACTCAGCTGGACAAGCACGCGGTGACAAGTCCAGTCCTGCTGGTGATCCACCCACGTCGATATTGATACGTCCGCTCGTGTGCTTATTTAATTCCTAGATATTTACTCCCTCGTGACTTATTTTAATCTTTAATATATTTTTAAAGGGTATAACCTTTCAGATGACATTCGAACTTTGTCGCTCTCAAGGTATACTGCACGTACGCCTACACCCGAACACAAATATCTATTCCAGCTCTTGGATGTTGTCATGCACAAGCCGTTCAAGAGCATGGTTAAGACGGTCTCGTAGGCGAAATCGCACTCCAACACGTTTCCAAGAAGGAGGCGATTGGGCTTACATGCTATACATGTTGCTTTGCGCTCATTGGGCACCCATTAAAACGCAGTAAAAGGCTTGAAGAGTTCTGGTAAGTACTTGCCATCGCTGGAGAACATGCAATGTGTTTAAAAGTGGTGGTACCAAAGTTACAGCGGGTCAAGTCACATGGCTATAGAAAGAGAAGGAAGATCCAAGACGGCGTGAGGATCGACGTTATTCTACTGCCTCCAGCACTCCCAGTCTAAGACAAAAGGCATCGCGTCACTATTGACATTCTAGATTGTCTTATAACGAAAGAAATGATGCTAAACGTGGACAAGAAGTATAAAAATGATCGTGCACTAAATGTGTCAATGCTTTTTTGGCACGACAGTTTGTACCATCACAGTTTTTGATACAGTTATGTTAGACATTTGACGATTAGACTACATAGTCAACGCAGACCTATCCTCAACGTGCTCGTTTTGGCAGAGAAGATAATGCCCACAATAAGCGGTTTATGAGTGTAGTGAAAACTCGAACAAACAATCGAATGCTGTTCAAATACATGAAGAAACGCATATTGGATACAGAAATAGTAGATACCGGGTGGTTATGTTGCTTCAGTTTTTTTCTGTTTATTTTATGGTAGACATTATTCTCCCCCGGAGTTTTTATTATTCCACCGGATTTTTTATTTATTACAATCGTGAAGCCTTTAAAGAAGAATGTATCTACCATCTTCTCATCAGTAGGAAACGACGAATTCTGAAAGGGTGGGAATCGAAGCCGTTAAACAAAGACAGAAATTTGACGAGCATGCATCATATGTGTAGCAGCTTCACTAGTACTTGGGGAAGAGTCAATCAATGCAGGGGGGTCTAAAAAGCAGCCTTATGTTTTGCATCACCGCATAGAAGCTGATAGAATGATTCACATAGCACGGACAAATAATATTTTGTGTCCACACTATTTGTAATCTATATTATCCCGAGGATAATAAAAACTCCGGTGGGGATAATGTCTCCCTAAACAATACATTCTATAGACAAAAATTGAATTAGTCAAGTAACATCGCTTTTCTAGCGCCAGTTCTACTATCCTCCCATTGAGATATTTCGTGCAATGCAAATTAACAAGTTGTTCTCTCAATGGCAGCTGACATGACTGTTTACTCTTCTCGCGATAGAATCCACAAATTTTAATGATTTTACCTTTCAGAAAAACTTTGTCGTTAGATACTGGAGTCAATCGTAAAATTCGAAGGGCATACTTGAATTCCTCATGCATGAAACACTGCTACAACACAGCATCTGCAACATGAACGCCAATTTTGACTAGCCATTAGCTCTACAAATATTTCATGATGAAGGATAGGCAACACTGAGCTGAAGGAATCGTCACAGAGCACGCACCAACAATTGATCTTCCTAAATCCGCCAACAGAACTCTGTTTAAAAAGTTACAAACGACAAGCATAAAAACGCCGTAACACTAATATTCATTGTGAGTACAACACGGTCAGGATACCGTTTCTTAAGACTAGAAGGCTCATCCATTCTAGGCAATTTATACCAAGCATTATCTGTATTATACTCTGTTGAAAGCAAACTATCGAAGGAATAAAACGCATACGAATAGACAAAGGTAAATGTAAAACTGAATGTATATTAAATGCATTAATATATTAGCTTCCTACGGATCGTGCGTCGTAAATTAACCCGTACAAAAAGAAAGGGGCTTAAAAATACCCATATCAGTAAAGTTGCTCTCCCCGAACTCGCCGTTGACGCTATCATGTGGATGGCTACTGCGAGTGAGTATTTTAAACGAATGGGTGTCAAAGTATCCAAGGGCCTTCGCGGTGGACAGGTGGAGGTAAACGATTTGCGAACGGCTTTGGGCAAATTTCTTACTGTCGAAAGGTTAGCGGCTTGGAAGACACTTATCCAGCAAAATGGTATCAGTCCCACCCGGGATTGAATTTCGAACCGACTTTGGAAATCGACCTCTGAACTTTGACCTCGAGTCAACGTTTGGAGTCGACTTGGAGTGGACTTTTCAGAGCCGGCTTCGCCCGATATGGGACCTCTCGAGATAACCCACGCTGTATATTCTGGTTCTTTTTCCCTCTTCCAACTCCACTAGTGTTTTCCATCGACCGCGATGCCTTGAGGGATGGATCAGCAGGTTGAACAAATTGACCATACCCATTAGCTAGTCTAACCAGTTTAATCATCGATATCCAGCAATAATATCACTCGCAACACATAACCCAACTACGTCCATGAGTTGATCCAGCTGTAATCCAGTTTCGCGGACGTATCTCAAAAGCGATATTCGGCTCTAGAGTCGACTTGGTCTATCAAAACGTCTCTGTGTGGTCATATGACTTGACCGAACAAATACAACAGTAAACTAAATGATCGGGCATAACAACGGTGACTTCCATACTTTTCTTTACAGTCTCCCCTTGACTCCGTTATTATTGTTACCGTTCAACGTAGGGTCGACTTGTTCCACATATCAACTGTCACTTCCTATCCATCCGTAATGGGTGATCTCGCGAACATCCAATCAGCGAAGAGGTGTGGACCACTCATATCCGCGTCTTAGGAATCTGCCCGTCCCTGAGCCGGAAAGTGCCTGCACAGCGGCTGCAGTCCGACTCACCTAGATATGATGGGCATTTCAGGTACTTTTCAAAAAAAGAGAGCACTGTACGCCCCGACACATTTTTTAACACATGCCGATCTATCAAAACTTATGACGACCACGTTCTCATTCGGGCCCATGACCGGGGGAGGAATCGTGATTGACATCCTAGGTTGCTTCCAGGGGGGCTATCTCGATCAGATCTTCATCGACTTCTGATCGTGGGGTTATGCTGGCTAGCAAGGTGCCGATAATTTTTTCCTCACCCCTGGTACATTTGATCACTTCTAAGGACTACTGCGACAATAATGATGACCATCGTCCCAGGTTCCCATCGATTCCAGTCGACGATAGTAGCCAAGCCAGGGTGGACCGTCTTGAGAGTACTTTAATCGGTCTGGTCCCCAACATGGTATAGCAAACATCTACTATGTGTAACAATGCCAATATTCTTTTGTCCACCATGCCATAGTTGACCTTATATGGTTTTAACGCCCGACTTGTAAACATGACCGGACAGTTAACCCCATCATGGTCTGGGACAAGGACAGCCGATATCGCCCATTCGCTTGCATAAAGAATCACAACCGGGACTTTCTCCGGTTCAAAATGTTTCACAACCGGAGTCGTAACCATCTTCGTTTTCAACATTCTGAATGCGATCATAGCACGCTCCATATGATTTTCAGATCCGGTTGCAGGCTGGGCGACTGAAGAGTCTGCTTCACCGGTCGACTTTCCAACCCGGTCTCTTGATCGGCCTTAATCGGCAACGTTTCTACTCAATCGCGTTCCCAAACCTGTGGTTTTCCAATTCTCTAAATTTGTACAGTATAGTGGCATACACTGAAAAATCCTCAATGAACCGGCTACAAGTTCAGGCTACGAAGTAAAGATTGCATGGCCTTTAGTGATCTGGAAAATAATAGGTTAGTGGGTACTCCAAGGTCTTTTGGGTTGGCCTCCAACCCCTGTATCTGACCCAAATAAGCGACTTTGGGCTGTCCGCAATAAACCCTAAGCCGCACTGATCGAGAAATTTGTGGTGTAGTCGCTCTCAGAAAATCTTCCTGAGACGCGAACACCCACGGGGGTCCCAGACGGCTGACTATCGGAGGGGGTACTCCGTCCATCCGAGTCATGATCCGATCCGGCATCCGGCCGGCTAGATCGGTCACTTCCATCCGCTTGATCGTGACTGCTCGGATGTTGCATGTTGAAAACTCACCTTGTGTACCGTCAGTACTGGGTGGTTTGCTCTCTTGGTGGACCCTAGGGCGAAAAGTGTAAATCCGTCCAATAGGGAGATGAGGGGTAGGACTAGGGGTAGCTCATGGGCGGAAATCGTCACCGGGGAGCTCGTCTGGCAATACACTTGAACTTTGTATAGTGCCGGCTGGGCCGAGAATAGTCGATCGGCCAGCTAAACAATAATACACTTGAAGTTTGTATAGTGCCGGCTGGACCGAGAATAATCAATCGGCCAGCTAAACCAATAACAATGAAGGGCGAATCCAACTGTGTATGTGAGGTAGATATAACTCCACACTCTTCCACAGAAGGCCAAAATGTCACCACTTCCCAATATTTAATACCGTGTTCAAAACACGGGCGACTTGAGGTGAGTATACGAAGTCGCCGCGACTCCCGGTCAGGGAACTTCCGGTGGGTTAACTTAACCTTCCCCGGGCAAACCAAAACAGCAAGAGGGGACCTTGTTAGCCCTCTGCCGTGAACCAATGAAAGCGACTTGTGTCTAGGAAAGCGAAACGTATACTGATTTATCCTATATCCAATACTCCCTTTTGTGTAACCTACCCCAAATAACCCGGCTGACCAGTCATGTGCCTTACCCGAAGTAGCCCGGTTAACTCCGACTTTGTGTACCCGCCTGGCCGGTACACCAACCTCAGATGGTACCAACCCGGCCGGTACACCGAACCCAGCTGGTACCAGTCCGGATGGTACATTGTACCCGGCCGGCTCGGCCGGATGGCCATCCATCCGAGCCCCTCGGCCGCTGGCGCTAGCGATTCCTTGGCAGCTTCCCATCCGATCCGGGTGCCTCCTTCATCCACTAGAACAATCATCTTCTTTCAGGCTCCTTTCACTCATACTTTCTGAATTAGCCCGCCACCGATCTGCCACTCGGCCGTCCAACATCCGCGGCCTTCCCGTCCGCTTAGCCCGCCTGTTCGACTATCCACGCCCCTTGTCATGTCCGCCAGCCTGATTTCCAGCCTGGCGCCGCCCGGCCGCTTGTAGGCTTCCTCGGCGGCGGCTATCCGGTGCCCGCGCCCTTGGTCCGTATTTCCGCCAATCAGAATGCGCCCTTTGGAAAGTACTTTGCATTACTTCATAAGTCACTTTACCACAGCCGCCCCTGAGTCGCGTCACGGCCGCACAATGGTTGAGGCACGATCTCACCCGAACCCACTTGATCTGATACTGCTCATCTATGCCCCGCTTTGGTACGTCGCCCACTAATTAAAATTGATTTTCGTGAACACGGTCGGTCTCCCCACCAGCTGGCAAGCACGTCCACAGATGTTGACTTCATCTTGATATACTTCCAGCTTTGCAAATCGACAAGGACAACGTCTGTCGTCTCGTTCTCGTGGACGACGACTCGCCCGCCAGCGGGGTGGAAGTCGCAAAACCGCCGAAATCGTCCCGTACTCCCGATCTGGTGCTGTCGACCGCCGACGCCGAAGCTGCACTCCGCGTCCACGGCCAGGCTTGCGGCGACCGAGACGGATTGAAGGCCGTCGTCTCTTCCCTTCGGGCGGAGCTTCAATCCTGTCAGGCCGACTATGAAGCTCTGTCTCAGAGTTTCAAGACTTCTTGTGCGATGCTGGACCGCATGAACCCCCGGATCGCTGAGCTGAAACTCAGTCGTCAAAAAGCGGAGGATGAGGTGGCCCGCCTCAGGGCCATTGTGGGTCAGCTTACGGACGCTCTACAGCAAGCCGCCGCGCCATCCGCCCCCATCTCCGAAACGGCGGGGATGGAGAAAAGGCTGGAGATGTTGACCGCCCAAGTGGATAGCTTGAAGCACATCCAAGCTGACTTTGTCCGACAACTCGCCGCTGCCAACCGCCGGGCCGATGAAGCTGCCGTCCGGGGTCCATCTCCGGAAACAATCGCTCTTCAGAAACAGGTGACCGATCTCGAGCGTCAAGTCGCCATCCTGACGGAAGAGCGAAACCGCCTCCGCATACTGGAAGACGTCGTCGAGCCCCTCCGGACTGCCAATCGGGAATTGGTCCACAGATCGAAACTTCAGCGTAAGTGCCTTGTGTTGTGACCCAGTCGCTTACAGTCTTTATGTCCTTGTCGCTCCGCAGTCCAACAGCTGGAACAGCTGAAGCAGCAGTCCGCTAAAATCCCTGACATGTCCCGAGAACTTTCGCACCTTCGTACCCGACTCCGCCAGGTGTCCCAAGACTTAGATAAAGTGCGGGACAACCGAAACCACTTGCGCGACTCCCACGCCCAGGCCCTCCGCCAAATCTCGGATCTGGAGCGGCAGCTGCAGGAAACTACTTCCCGGCAACAGGAGTTGCGGTCTGAGCTCTACCAGGCCCGTCAAGAAAATTCTGACGCCCATGCCATACTGGCTCGGGCGGACCGTGTTTGCCATGCCATGCTGGATAAAGAGGATCGTTTTAGGTCCTTGTTGTGTGAACTTCAAGACCAGCTCGAGACGACTCGAAGCCAGGCCGCTCCTCTTTTGCAAGCTCCTCTCAATGTACGGGAATCCGTCTTGTCTGTCTTGGGGATGGTGGATCAGTGGAAAACTTCTCCGCCGAAATCATCCCCGTTGCCCGCTGCAGCAGAGTCGGAACCTGAGGAACTTCCTGCCGGCTCTGACTCGCCCCTTGCCGGTTCAGGCTCTTCGTCCGCCTTGGTAGGATCGGGGGGCCAAAAACGTCCAGCCTGCTCTAGCCCTCCCTTGGCCGGTGCTAACTCGCCTAAACGGAGGAAGCAGAGCGTATCCCCATCCTCGCGCCAATGTCCTCCGGACAAGTCGGACGACGAGGGAGAGCTCGGGTCGGAAAGCGATGACAGCTTGTTCGCGAAGCGGTCCGCTGCTGCATCTCCTCCTTACACACCAGGTAGAACTGGTCTCACCCCTGGTTCCTCTAGCTCTGAAGAGGACTCGGAATCCGATGCGGCCGCGCCTCCATCCGGGTCAGTGGCCGCGTCGCCATCCGGGTCAGCGGTTGCGTCGCCGTCCGGGTCAGCGGTCGCGTCGCCGTCCAGGTCAGCGGTCGCGCCGCCGTCCGGGTCCGCGGCCGCGTCGCCATCCGGCTCGGCAGCCGCTTCGCCTGATTCTTCCTCGGACTCGGGGTCGTCCTCCCCTTCGTGCATCTATGATGATGACGAAGAAGACGAGGATTACGATGCCCAGCAAGTAAGTGTCGCGTTATCCCGCTCTCGCGCGGATACCCGTCGCCGCCTTTCCAGTTCCGGTGGGCGAACGACGGGTCAAATGGAATCCGATCAGATTATCGATCTGCAGACTCCGCCGCCGGCAGGTTTTGGCTCCGGGGAACATGAGCCGTCTGATCCATCCTTGCCCCCCGGCACCGTCGACATCCCGGCCGCTCAGGTCGCCCGTAACTCGAGTTCCAACGGAGTGGTCGAGGAGAAAGTGGAAGACAACGACGAAGACATCCCGGATCAGTGGTTGACTCCTCCCGACCTGAGTGATTCAGAAGCACCTCTCTCCCAGACTCCGGCCAGAAAACAGCGATCAGCCCCGGCCGGGTCACGTCCCAAACGTCGACCCCCGACCGGCAGCCAAACCCAAGATCCGGAAGAGCACACTACCCCTTGCGCCCTCTTTTCCTAAACTTCCGCTTCTGTGGTTGCCGGGCGGGTACTTCCCCAGTGGGGCGGATCGGTCCGCCATCCTACCTTGGCCAGTCGAGCAGCTGAGAAATACCAGTCTCGCTGATATCTCCAGTTCTCAGCTCGCTCACTCCCTATCCCGTCCGCCTCTCTGGTTGTTCCCTCGATCCCACAAGACGCCTTCATTAACGACTTGGAATCCTGACCTGATGGGGTCGGGCGCCTTCGACGCACTCATGAAGACTAAACCTTGGAAAATCCTGAACACCAAGATGCCAGATATGGGACTCCCATCCAGCCCATGGTTCACAGAATTCAAGGCGAGATTTCAGGATTTCGCTGTGGCTCATGCTTGGGCCATCTGGGAGTCTACCCACTTGCTGTACATCTCTGCAGAGAACAAGCGAGTGGACGAATCTCTCCGCAAGTACTCCCTTGCACGGAAGAATCGTCGGGGCGAGCTTCCGAGGCGTGGGTCCGTCTGTGTACGTTTATCATGGAGGGTATTCGGGGTGGTAACTGTGACTTGGACTTGTTTCCCTTCCCGTTCATGCTCCATCTACCGAACCGTAGGTGCGGAAATGCAGCGGAAGGAGGGACTTGGTACCCCGGCCTGGGTGCGCGGGATCAGACTACCTCCCTTTCCGAATCTCTGGAGGCCATTGACCAGCAAGATCCTTGGCGCAATCAGTACCGCGCACGGCCCTCCGACCACCCTGGACTTCAAGTGACTCGGCTCCGCGGCAAGTACAGTCATCCACAGGGATGAGCAATCGGGCTTACTTTAATTCTTTTATTTCTCTCGTTTCTCTTTCAATATATCCATCCGTTCCTCTTTCGTTCCCACTCCAAACATTTACTGTTGACTACTAACCGTGGTTAGTCTCGTCCAGCCTGCTTGGGGATCCGCCTAGAGGGACCTTTTATTGCCGCAGGGCAATTCTTGGTCCGATCGGGCGTGAACGTCCTGTTCCCAGTCACGGTCGCCATATTCCTCTTCCACGGGACGGCTGGATCCGGGTGAAGGGTCCTCGTATCTAGCGGCCGGTTTAATTATCTCCGATAGCCTATTCATCTCCGCCAATCCGTCTAACAACACTGGATCTGAAACGGTGAGACCGATCTGATCTCGCATGGCCAAGGTGGCCAGATGGTCTGCGCTGTTATTCCACTCTCGCTTGACATGTAGCAATTCGTGCTCCGGCCATCTCCGCAAGGCGGACATAACCCGATCATTCAACAATCTCAACCGGGGTGCCTTGCAATCTATCTCTCCTGTGATTTGCCGGATCACCAGGTTGGAATCACCACATATGATGATCCGCCCCTGTGTCCGGCCAGCCAACAGATCTAGGCAAAGCAACAACCCTCTATACTCCGCTTCGTTCACCGTAATGCCAGGCGTGAAATCCGAGGCGGCCGCGACCACTTTCCATTCGGGCAGCTTCCACACAATGGCACTATAGGCCCCGACCCCTTTCTTTACGCTCGCCGACCCGTCGAAACTCAAAACCATTAGTTCCTCCGTGGGTCCCACTGTTGGTGGCGGTAATACGATAGTTTGTCGAGGCTGCTTCCGAGGTGCGATCGCTATCAGTGCTTCCTCCACTTCTGCCCTGGGGGTAATGCTGGCAGCCAATGTGCCCAGTATTTCCTCTTCCCCTTTAGTACACTTAATCACTTCGAGGGACCACTGAGACAGCAGAGCCGCCCATCTGCCCAGCTGGCCGTCAATTCCATTCGCCGTCAGGAGCTATGATAGGGTCGACCGTCTGGTTAGTACTTTGATGGTCCGAGACACCAGCATAGTATAACACACATCCAAGATCCGTAATAGAGCCAGAACTTCTTTATCCACCAATCCGTAATTGACTTCATTAGCTTTCAGGGTCCGGCTGGTGAATGTCACGGGACAGTACACTCCGTCATGCTCTTGCACGAGAGCGGCTGAGATGGCCCACTTGTTAGCGTAGATGATGGCCACCGGAGTCTTATTAACATCGAAATGTTTCAGGACCGGTGTGGTCGCCATCTTCGCTTTTAACATACCAAAGGCCACCATCGCTCGGGTCATGTGGTCGTCCGGGTCGGCCGCGCGGGGGTCCGGCGGCCGGCCTCCTGTCGGGGCAAAAAAGAGCGCCTTCTCATTGGCCAAAATGGCGGGAAAGGGCGCCTTCTCATTGGCCGAAATGGCGGAAAAGGGCGCCTCCTCATTGGCCGAAATAGCTGACAAGGGCGGCATCTCATTGGCTGATATTGCCAGCCCGGCTTGCGTCTCCGCTTGCCTATCCTGCTCTCTCAGCTTATGGTAATCCACCTCCCGCATCTCATACAAGACCGCCGCATAGACTGCGAAACCCTCGATGAACCGACTGTAATAATTCAGGCTGCCCAAAAAGGATTGCATAGCCTTTAGGGATCGCGGGAAAGGCAGATTACTCAAGGACTCCAAATCCTTCGGATTAGCCTCCAATCCGGCCATCGAAACTTGATGACCTAAATAGGTCACCTTAGTCTTTCCCCAGAAACTCTTAACCACACTAATCGAAAGATTCCACTTTTCACACGTAATCATCAACTTCTCCACTTTGTCACACAGTAAATCCCAGGTAGTCGCAGTAACGAGAATGTCATCAATGTAAGCCCGCCGCCCCAAAACCGAAGGTTTTGGGTCGGGGTCCGGGTCACCTTCGGTGAACACATCTCCAACCAGATCCGGATCTTGATCCGCCTTGATCTTGAAGTGTCCATACAGCGCGTTATCTATCCGCCGTTGATAGATCGGCGGGGCATTCTTCAGACCGAACGGCATCCGGTACCACTCGAACAACCCAAAGGGCGTCACGAACGCAGAGATCTCCCGTGCACGATCGGTCATAGAGACCACCCAGAATCCACTAGCCATGTCCAATGAGCAATACCACAAAACTTTATCCAGGTCCTCCAGCAAATCATTTATCAACGGCATCGGATAGACCATCAGCTTAGTCAGCCGGTTCACCAGCCGGTAGTCAATACACAACCTTATATCCACCCCATTCTTCTTGATAATAATTACAATGGGCGAAGCCCAGGGCGAGGTGGATGGCTGAATTATCTTGGTGGCCAGCAAACCCTTGATAAGCTCTGACAGCTTTTGCCGATACTGGGGGCGACTCTTCGGCATCTTTGTGCGACCGGCTTGGCGCCTCCCACATCAATGTCGCATACCGCCCCATGGGCGGCCGGAGGAAGTGCGTTTCCTGGTCCGATCAGCAGATGTCGTCTTTTCCATATAGTATCCTTCAATCTGCCGATCTCCTCCGGGGTGTTCACATCCGGGTCTCCCACTTGTAGATCGTCGATAGTGACTGCTGGGGGGCAGGGGGTCACCTCAAGTAGCACCGCCATCTGATCTTACATGCCTTCAACATATAGCTCGCCCCCTTCATGAATGCAGACTTGGTCGGCTTCGGCTGCTTCGGGATCTTGATCGGCCGGCTGCGTCGATCCGCCTTCGGCTATTTCCGAATTTCGATTGGCCGGCTGGGTCGATCCGCCTTGGGCTAATTCCGAATTCTGCTCGGCCGGCTGGGCCGACCCGCCGTCACTTCGGTCGTCAAACCATCTGTCATCGGGGTTGACCGCATATGCAACTCTGCTTGGTCCTTTCTCCCGACCCTGTCATTCGTCCGTCTTCCTCTTCGCTGACCAGATCGGTGGCTGCCTGAAAAGCCAGGTTTTGCCACTCGATATAGCGTCTTGAGCCAATAGTGACATAGCCCGGCCGGCAGGGCATCTTGTCCTCGGCCAGCCACATTCCAATGATCACGTCTTCATGCAAGGTGAGGGGTCTTTCGGAGATGTTAGTCACGCTTATAGAGTTGAGATGACCACCTCCTTTAACAAACGAGGGTACCCAGCACTCGCCCCTTGTCAGCCATAACTTACTCCGCCGGTCGTGTGGTCGTAACATTACTTCCACCGCTTTTCCCACTGGCACCGTTACAAACTGACCTAACTTGAGGAACTCGACGTGGGCACCATATAAGTGCCGCCGGCCGGCTGGATCTGTACCTCGTCTGGCAACGTCAATGTTCCATGCGATAAGTCCAGCCGTATGCCGGCCGGGACCATAAAGTCCATCCCCAAAATTGCATCCTGCCCGGCCAGCTTGCCTACCCAGGCAGTAAAGTAATATACCAAAGACCCAGCTAACGTAATCTTGACTCTTGTCCTACCTTGGGTCATGTATGAACTTTCTCCAATGCCAATACATTCCTGCCGCTTCGTCTCGTCTATCTCACACCCCACCTTACGAGCAAAGGTGGTGTCCACGATAGACACTTCTGCGCCAGAGTCGATCAGCATGGTAGCTTTCTGGTTATTGATTTTTCCATCCGCCTTGGCCTGCTTGAACCATTTATCCGGCGAATGATATTTCCAATAACCTCGCAACTCGCCAGGTAACAGGTACAATTCCATACGCACTTCAGACCGGGAATACTCATCCTTCTGTATACTGCTCACCAGGAAGGGGTCAGCCGTGCCGGCCGGAGACCGGATGACGTAATCGTCAAACTTACATGTATTGTCGGTTATCCTTTGCTTTGCTTCTTGATTATCCTCCTTACCGACATATGCATAGATACTAACACTAGACCGCTCGGCTCGAAACAGATTCCAACCTGGCGAGCGATCTAGTTTAACATCTTTTCCGCTCCGGGCGGCAACATTCCAGCATGCTTGGTCGGGACGTACCACTTCTTCAACAGGTTGTAGAATTCTTCAATTGGGCACAGTCCCGCCTCATGCACCTCCCCGCAAGCTTTACACGTGAACAGACAGTGTTCCGCCGGGTGTCCCTTCCTCTCGCACTTCTTGCACGTCAGCCGCTTCCAGCAGCTCCGGTCGTCATGCTTGATGGACCCACAGTGGGTGCACTTGCGCCTAGGGTAATCCTGGTCAGTTCGAGCCGGAAAACCCTTCGACTGACCGGACCCGGCTGGCAGCCTGGACGGCTGACTGGCTTCTGCCGAGAAAAGGTACCGATACTGTTCCTCCTCAGACTCGCCCCCGGATCGCTGATACTCCTCTTCCGAGCTGGTCGCGTCTGATTCTCGGGCGACCACGCGGACGGCTCGGGCCGTCCTGGTGTAGATGGCGGCCGGCCTCCTTGATCCGCGTTAAATCGGGACTTGAAACGGCCGGTTCCAACTGCCGCCTTGGGGCCTCGCTTCTTCGCCCTTAGGTAGGTGCGCAACGTCAATTCTAGCTCCGTCGTATTCTTCAACCGCAGTAACGCCAGCTGGTCTGCCAGCTCCCGATCGTCCAACGTGCTGATGAAATGTTCCACATGTTCACGGGCGGCTTCCGACCGGCTGGCATTTTCTTTAACGGGGATATCCGCCCTCATGCCAGCGACATTTAAACGATGGAGATACTCCAGGGGGGTCTCATCCGCTCGCTTCTTGGTGTGGAAATATTGTCGCGCCGCTGATGTTCCGGATCCACAGTACTGTTCCTCGAACGCACCGGCCAATCCCCTCCAGTTTCCTCGGATTTCCCGGCTGAGCTGTTGGATCCAGTTTTTCGCTGGACCTTTCATCAAATCCCCGAAGATCAGGCATTTCTCATAGTCCAACGTCCGGTCTCTGAGAAATGCCGACTTCGTCTTGCTCAGCCATCCTCGGGCTTGGTCCTCGTCCGTGTCGCGTCCGGTGAAGTCTTTCAGCTCGGACGTGGCCGACATTCGCACCCTCGTGATTGCTCCTGAATCTGCATCAAACGCTTGGGCCGAGGCCATGTGGGCTCGGCGGGCCATCCCCAGATCCAGGTCGTCCGGGTCGTAATGGTACTTGGCCGACTTGACGGATTCCATATCCACGTCGCTGAGAGACAACTTCCTATTCGTTGGCCGACGTCCGGTCCGACGACCTGTCTGGCGACTCGGCGGGGCGGCATGGGGTTCACTCTGCTTGGACTGCACCGACTCCATGTCTTCGTCACTCGGCTCCCTCGCATAGTACTGGACTGGTTCGGACGCCTGCGTTCCACGACGAGCTGGCTGGTCCGGTGACTTCGGACTGCCGCGGCTGGCGCTCAGCCGACGCTGCTCTTCCAAGTATCGCTCCATCATCGCCGAAAACATGTTTTGCAGGTGATCCGGCACCTGAAGGCTCTCTTGGGGGGCGACTTGAGGGGCGGCCGGGCTGCCAGATTGACATTCCTTTTTGATCCGCCCATCCGCGTTTTCGTCTTCCTCCTTTGGTTCTGGATCCGCCGTCGCCGCCCGCCAGGCCTGTACGCTGTACTGGCTGGCGTTCTTCCGCTCGGGCGTACCCGGATCCTCACGTCCTCCAAGCCTCATGGCCGTCGCCACACGCGCTGCTTCCCTTGGGCCAAGCGTCATGCGGGTGATACCCACCGATGAATCAGATGAGTCCGCTTCCGAAGGGGCAGACTCGTACTGCGAAGAGCCTGAGTGTATCCCGGCCGGTCTGCTTGTTGCCGGCGGCGTGGACGGCGCCACTCCAGTCGTAGCTGTCATCTTCTTCGACGGCGGCGAGCAACCCACTAGCGGTACCAAGTGGTCGTGCAGGGCGCTGGACGCCTCCTTCAACTTGTCCATCTTCAGATCAAACAACTCGTTCGGATCAAACACGCCGGTGTTAATGCCGGCTTGTTTGAGTTGATCAAATAGTCCTCTAATAAGGGACACGTGGCCGTCTGAGAGAGTTGGGGGAGAGACGGGACCTTTCAATCCGCCTATGATCTTCGGCCGTGTTATTTTCAGCATCTTATCCGTCCGCAAGAACTGCCCCAACTCGTGAAGATGGAAAGCACGCTCCAAGTCTATATCCGTCGATAGGCCGTCCTGCTTCTCTTCTTCCTCTTCGAAACGCAGCTTATCTTTGTGGGTCGGATAATCCGATTCCTGCCAATCCGGTCTCTTTAGGGGTAGGGGGGCCCGATCGCGACTTGGTCCCGATCCGGCCGGCTTCCCACTCCGGTCGTATCCGACTTCAGCTTTTTCTTCCTTAATTTTTTCTTTTATATACATAATATGCATTTGTTCGTTAGGATCATGGTCGGAACCATGATCCTTCCTCGGACTATGGCGACTTGCACCATAGTCCGATCCGGCTCCATCCGTGTAGCGGCCGGCACTGCCGTAGGTAGCACCGTAATCCGCCCCCGGCGGAGCCTCTAGGGGAGTAACTTCTTCTTTAATGTCAACCTCGAACTCCCCCAATCCGAGCCGACCATCGCATCCTTCCATCTTCAGCAGCATTGGGGGCGATATGCCTTCCCCCAATGCACCCGACACAACATCGTCAACAAATTTGACAGGTTAAGGTCTTTCGCCCGCTAGGGACTCGCGGTGATATCCAGGGTCACCAAGAGATCCGGGCACGCGCACCATTGTGGTGTAGTCGCTCTCGGAAAATCTTCCTGAGACGCGAACACCCACGGGGTCCCAGACGACTGACTATCGGAGGGGGTACTCCGTCCATCCGAGTCATGATCCGATCTGGCATCCGGCCGGCTAGATCGGTCACTTCCATCCGCTTGATCGTGACTGCTCGGATGTTGCATGTTGAAAGCTCACCTTGTGTACCCGTCATGTCTGGGTGGTTAACTCTTCTGGTGGACCCTAGGGCGAAAAGTGTAAATCCGTCCAATAGGGAGATGAGGGTTAGGACTAGGGGTAGCTCCTGGGCGGAAATCGTCACCGGGGAGCTCGTCTGGCAATACACTTGAATTTTGTATAGTGCCGGCTGGGCCGAGAATAGTCGATCGGCCAGCTAAACCAATAAGACACTTGAAGTTTGTATAGTGCCGGCTGGACCGAGAATAATCAATCGGGCAGCTAAACCAATAACAATGATGGGCGAATCCAACTGTGTATGTAAAGTAGATATAACTCCACACTCTTCCACAGAAGGCCAAATGTCACCACTTCCCAATACTTAATACCGTGTTCAAAACACGGGCGACTTGAGGTGAGTATACGAAGTCGCCGCGACTCCCGGTCAGGGGACTTCCGGTGGGTTAACTTAACCTTCCCCGGGCAAACCAATAACAGCAAGAGGGGACCTTGTTAGCCCTCTGCCGTGAACCAATGAAAGCGACTTGTGTCTAAGAAAGCGAAACGTATACTGATTTATCCTATATCCAATACTCCCTTTTGTGTAACCTACCCCAAATAACACGGCTGACCAGTCATGTGCCTTACCCGAAGTAGCCCAGTTAACTCCGATTTTGTGTACCCGCCTGGCCGGTACACCAACCCCAGATGGTACCAACCCGGCCGGTACACCGAACCCAGCTGGTACCAGTCCAGATGGTACATTGTACCCGGCCGGCTCGGCCGGATGGCCATCCATTTGAGCCCCTTTGCCGCTGGCGCTAGCAATTCCTTGGCAGCTTCTCATCCGATCCGGGTGCCTCCTTCATCCACTAGAACAATCATCTTCTTTCAGGCTCCTTTCACTCATACTTTCTGAATTAGCCCGTCGCCGATCTGCCACCCGGCCGTCCAACATCCGTGGCCTTCCCGTCCGCTTAGCCTGCCTGTTCGACTATCCACGCCCCTTGTCATGTCCGCCAGCCTGATTTCCAGCCTGGCACCGCCCGGCCGCTTGTAGGCTTCCTCGGCGGCAGCTATCCGGTGCCCACGCCCTTGGTCCGTATTTCCGCCAATCAGAATGCGCCCTTTGGAAAGTACTTTGCATTATTTCATAAGTCACTTTACCACAGCCGCCCCTGAGTCGCGTCACGGCCGCACAACGGTTGAGGCACGATCTCACTCGAACCCACTTGATCTGATACTGCTCATCTATGCCCCGCTTTGGTACGTCATCCACTAATTTAAATTGATTTTCGTGAACCCGGTCGGTCTCCCCACCGGCTGGCAAGCACGTCCACCGATGTTGACATTATCTTGATATACCTCCAGTTTTGCAAATCGACAAGGACAACGTCTGTCGTCTCGTTCTCGTGGACGACGACTCGCCCGCCAGCGGGGTGGAAGTCGCAAAACCGCCGAAATCGTCCCGTACTCCCGATCTGGTGCTGTCGACCGCCGACGCCGAAGCTGCACTCCGCGTCCACGGCCAGGCTTGCGGCGACCGAGACGGATTGAAGGCCGTCGTCTCTTCCCTTCGGGCGGAGCTTCAATCCTGTCAGGCCAACTATGAAGCTCTGTCTCAGAGTTTCAAGACTTCTTGTGCGATGCTGGACCGCTTGAACCCCCGGGTCGCTGAGCTGAAACTCAGTCGTCAAACAGCGGAGGATGAGGTGACCCGCCTCAGGGCCATTGTGGGTCAGCTTACGGACGCTCTACAGCAAGCCGCCGCGCCATCCGCCCCCATCTCCGAAACGGCGGGGATGGAGAAAAGGCTGGAGATGTTGACCGCCCAAGTGGATAGCTTGGAGCATATCCAAGCTGACTTGGTCCGACAACTCGCCGCTGCCAACCGCCGGGCCGATGAAGCTGCCGTTCGGGGTCCATCTCCGGAAACAATCGCTCTCCAGAAACAGGTGGCTGATCTCGAGCGTCAAGTCGCCATCCTGACGGAAGAGCGAAACCGCCTCCGCATGCTGGAAGACGTCATCGAGCCCCTCCGGACTGCCAATCGGGAAGTGGTCCAACGATCGAAACTTCAGCGTAAGTGCCTCATCTCCTCTTGTGTTGTGACCCAGTCGCTTACAGTCTTTATGTCCTTGTCGCTCCGCAGTCCAACAGCTGGAACAGCTGAAGCAGCAGTCCGCTAAAATCCCTGACATGTCCCGAGAACTTTCGCATCTTCGTACCCGACTCCGCCAGGTGTCCCAAGACCTAGATACAGTGCGGGACAACCGAAACCACTTGCGCGGCTCCCACGTTCAGGCCCTTCGCTAAATCTCGAATCTGGAGCGGCAGCTGCAGGAAACTACTCCCCGGCACCAGGAGTTGCGGTCTGAGCTATACCAGGCCCGCCAAGAAAATCCCGACGCCCATGCTATACTGGCTCGGGCGGACCGTGTTTGCCATGCCATGCTGGATAAAGAGGATCATTTTAGGACCTTGTTGTGTGAACTTCAAGACCAGCTCGAGACGACTCGGAGCCAGGCCGCTCCCCTTTTGCAAGCTCCTCTCAATGTACGGGAATCCGTCTTGTCTGTCTTGGGGATGGTGGATCAGTGGAAAACTTCTCCGCCGAACTCAACCCCGTTGCCCGCTGCAGCAGAGTCGGAACCTGAGGAACTTCCTGCCGGCTCTGACTCGCCCCTTGCCGGTTCAAACTCTTCGTCCGCCTCGGTAGGATCGAGGGGCCAAAAACGCCCAGCCGGCTCTAGCCCCCCTTTGGCCGGTGCTAACCCGCCTAAAAAGAGGAAGCAGAGCGAATCCCCACCCTCGCGCCAGTGTCCTCCGGACAAGTCGGACGACGGGGAAGAGCTCGGGTCGGAAAGCGATGACAGCTTGTTCGCAAAACGGTCCCCTGTTGCATCTCCTCCTTGCACTCCAGGTAGAACTGGTCTCACCCCTGGTTCTAGCTCTGAAGAGGACTCGGAATCCGAAGCGGGCGCGCCTCCATCCGAAGCGGCCACGCCTTCATCCGGGTCAGCGGCCGCGTCGCCGTCCGGGCCAGCGGCCGCGTCGCCTGATTCTTCCTCGGACTCGGGGTCATCCTCCCCTTCGTGTATCTATGATGATGACGAAGAAGACGAGGATTACGATGCCCAGCAAGTCAGTGTTGCGTTATCCCGCTCTCGCGCGGATACCCGTCGCCGCCTTTCCAGTTCCGGTGGGCGAACGACGGGTCAAATGGAATCCGATCAGATTATCGATCTGCAGACTCCGCCGCCGGCAGGTTTTGGCTCCGGGGAACATGAGCCGTCTGATCCATCCTTGCCTCCCGGCATCGTCGACACCCCGGCCGCTCAGGTCGCCCGTAACTCGAGTTCCAACGGAGTGGCCGAGGAGAAAGTGGAAGACAACGACGAGGACATCCCTGATCAGTGGTTGACTCCTCCCGACCTGAGTGATTCAGAAGCACCTCTCTCCCAGACTCCGGCCAGAAAACGGCGATCAGCCCCGGCCGGGTCACGTCCCAAACGTCGACCCCCCCGACCGGCAGCCAAACCTAAGATCCGGAAGAGTACTCTACCCCCTGCGCCCTCTTTTCCTAAACTTCCGCTTCTGTGGTTACCGGGCGGGCGCTTCCCCAGTGGGGCGGATCGGTCCGCCATCCTACCTTGGCCAGTCGAGCAGCTGAGAAACACCAGTCTCGCTGATATCTCCAGTTCCCAGCTCGCTCACTCCCTATCCCGTCCACCTCTCTGGTTGTTCCCTCGATCCCACAAGACGCCTTCATTAGAGACTTGGAATCCTGACCTGATGGGGTCGGGCGCCATCGACGCACTCATGAAGACCAAACCTTGGAAAATCCTGAACACCAAGATGCCGGATATGGGACTTCCATCCAGCCCATGGTTCACGGAATTCAAGGCGAGATTTCATGATTTCACTGTGGCTCATGCTTGGGCCATCTGGGAGTCTACCCACTTCCTGTACATCTCTGCAGAGGACAAGCGAGTGGACGAATCTCTCCGCAAGTACTCCCTTGCCCGGAAGAATCGTCGGGGGCGAGCTTCCGAGGCGTGGGTCCGTCTGTGTACGTTTATCATGGAGGGTATCCGGGATGGTAACTGTGACTTGGACCTGTTTCTCTTCCCGTTCATGCTCCATCTACCGAACCGTAGGTGCGAAAATGCAGCGGAAGGAGGGACGTGGTATCCCGGCCTGGGTGCGCTGGATCAGACTACCTCCCTTTCCGAATCTCTGGAGGCCATTGACCAGCAAGATCCTTGGCGCAATCAGTACCGCGCACGGCCCTCCGACCACCCTGGACTTCAAGTGACTCGGCTCCACGGCAAGTACAGTCATCCACGGGGATGAGCAATCGGGCTTACTTTAATTCTTTTATTTCTCTCGTTTCTCTTTTAATATATCCATCCGTTCCTCTTTCGTTCCCACTCCAAACATTTACTGTTGACTACTAACCGTGGTTAGTCTCGTCCAGCCTGCTTGGGGATCCGCCTAGAGGGACCTTTTATTGCCGCAGGGCAATTCTTGGTCCGATCGGGCGTGAACGTCCTGTTCCCAGTCACGGTCGCCATATTCCTCTTCCACGGGACGGCTGGATCCGGGTGAGGGGTCCTCGTATCTAGCGGCCGGTTTAATTATCTCCGATAGCCTATTCATCTCCGCCAATCCGTCTAACAACACTGGATCTGAAACGGTGAGACCGGTCTGATCTCGCATGGCCAAGGTGGCCAGATGGTCTGCGCTGTTATTCCACTCTCGTTTGACGTGTAGCAATTCGTGCTCCGGCCATCTCCGCAAGGCGGACATAACCCGATCATTCAACAATCTCAGCCGGGGTGCCTTGCAATCTATCTCTCCTGTGATTTGCCGGATCACCAGGTTGGAATCACCACATATGATGATCCGCCCCTGTGTCCGGCCAGCCAACAGATCTAGGCAAAGCAACAGCCCTCTATACTCCGCTTCGTTCACCGTAATGCCAGGCGTGAAATCCGAGGCGGCCGCGACCACTTTCCATTCGGGCAGCTTCCACACAATGGCACTATAGGCCCCGACCCCTTTCTTTACACTCGCCGACCCATCGAAACTCAAAACCATTAGTTCCTCCGTGGGTCCCACTGTTGGCGGCGATAATACGATAGTTTGTCGAGGCTGCTTCCGAGGCGCGATCGCTATCAGTGCTTCCTCCACTTCTGCCCTGGGGGTAATGCTGGCAGCCAGTGTGCCCAGTATTTCCTCTTCCCCTTTAGTACACTTAATCACTTCGAGGGACCACTGAGACAGCAGAGCCGCCCATCTCCCCAGCCGGCCGTCAATTCCATTCGCCGTCAGGAGCCATGATAGGGTCGACCGTCTAGATAGTACTTTGATAGGCCGAGACACCAGCATAGTATAACACACATCCAATATCCGCAATAGAGCCAAAACTTCTTTATCCACCAATCCGTAATTGACTTCATTAGCCTTCAGGGTCCGGCTGGTGAATGTCACGGGACAGTACACTCCGTCATGATCTTGCACGAGAGCGGCTGAGATGGCCCACTTATTAGCATAGATGATGACCACCGGAGTCTTATTAACATCGAAATGTTTCAGGACCGGTGTGGTCGCCATCTCCGCCTTTAACATACCAAAGGCCACCATCGCCCGGGTCATGTGGTCGTCCGGGTCAGCCGCGCGAGGATCCGGCGGCCGGCCGTCTGTCGGGGCAAAAAAGGGCGCCTTCTCATTGGCCGAAATGGCAAAAAAGGGAGCCTTCTCATTGGCCGAAATGGCGGAAAAGGGCGCCTTCTCATTGGCCGATATTGCCAGCCCGGCTTGCGTCTCCGCTTGCCTATCCTACTCTCTCAGCTTATGGTAATCCACCTCCCGCAACTCGTACAAGACCGCCGCATAGATTGCGAAATCCTCGATGAACCGACTGTAATAAATCAGGCTGCCCAAAAAGGATTGCATAGCCTTTAGGGATCGCGGGAAAGGCAGATTACTCAAGGACTCCAAATCCTTCGGATTAGCCTCCAATCCGGCAATCGAAACTTGATGACCCAAATAGGTCACCTTAGTCTTTCCCCAGAAACTCTTAACCACACTAATCGAAAGATTCCACTTTTCACACGTAATCATCAACTTCTCCACTTTGTCACACAGTAAATCCCAGGTAGTCGCAGTAACGAGAATGTCATCAATGTAAGCCCGCCGCCCCAAAACCGAAGGTTTTGGGTCGGGGTCCGGGTCACCTTCGGTGAACACATCTCCAACCAGATCCGGATCTTGATCCGCCTTGATCTTGAAGTGTCCATACAGCGCGTTATCTATCCGCCGTTGATAGATCGGCGGGGCATTCTTCAGACCGAACGGCATCCGGTACCACTCGAACAACCCAAAGGGCGTCACGAACGCAGAGATCTCCCGTGCACGATCGGTCATAGAGACCACCCAGAATCCACTAGCCATGTCCAATGAGCAATACCACAAGACTTTATCCAGGTCCTCCAGCAAATCATTTATCAACGGCATCGGATAGACCATCAGCTTAGTCAGCCGGTTCACCAGCCGGTAGTCAATACACAACCTTATATCCACCCCATTCTTCTTGATAATAATTACAATGGGCGAAGCCCAGGGCGAGGTGGATGGCTGAATTATCTTGGTGGCCAGCAAACCCTTGATAAGCTCTGACAGCTTTTCCCGATACTGGGGGGCGACTCTTCGGCATCTTTGTGCGACCGGCTTGGCGCCTCCCACATCAATGTCGCATACCGCCCCATGGGCGGCCGGAGGAAGTGCGTTTCCTGGTCCGATCAGCAGATGTCGTCTTTTCCATATAGTATCCTTCAATCTGCCGATCTCCTCCGGGGTGTTCACATCCGGGTCTCCCACTTGTAGATCGTCGATAGTGACTGCTGGGGGGCAGGGGGTCACCTCAAGTAGCACCGCCATCTGATCTTACATGCCTTCAACATATAGCTCGCCCCCTTCATGAATGCAGACTTGGTCGGCTTCGGCTGCTTCGGGATCTTGATCGGCCGGCTGCGTCGATCCGCCTTCGGCTATTTCCGAATTTCGATTGGCCGGCTGGGTCGATCCGCCTTGGGCTAATTCCGAATTCTGCTCGGCCGGCTGGGCCGACCCGCCGTCACTTCGGTCGTCAAACCATCTGTCATCGGGGTTGACCGCATATGCAACTCTGCTTGGTCCTTTCTCCCGACCCTGTCATTCGTCCGTCTTCCTCTTCGCTGACCAGATCGGTGGCTGCCTGAAAAGCCAGGTTTTGCCACTCGATATAGCGTCTTGAGCCAATAGTGACATAGCCCGGCCGGCAGGGCATCTTGTCCTCGGCCAGCCACATTCCAATGATCACGTCTTCATGCAAGGTGAGGGGTCTTTCGGAGATGTTAGTCACGCTTATAGAGTTGAGATGACCACCTCCTTTAACAAACGAGGGTACCCAGCACTCGCCCCTTGTCAGCCATAACTTACTCCGCCGGTCGTGTGGTCGTAACATTACTTCCACCGCTTTTCCCACTGGCACCGTTACAAACTGACCTAACTTGAGGAACTCGACGTGGGCACCATATAAGTGCCGCCGGCCGGCTGGATCTGTACCTCGTCTGGCAACGTCAATGTTCCATGCGATAAGTCCAGCCGTATGCCGGCCGGGACCATAAAGTCCATCCCCAAAATTGCATCCTGCCCGGCCAGCTTGCCTACCCAGGCGGTAAAGTAATATACCAAAGACCCAGCTAACGTAATCTTGACTCTTGTCCTTCCTTGGGTCATGTATGAACTTTCTCCAATGCCAATACATTCCTGCCGCTTCGTCTCGTCTATCTCACACCCCACCTTACGAGCAAAGGTGGTGTCTACGATAGACACTTCTGCGCCAGAGTCGAACAGCATGGTAGCTTTCTGGTTATTGTTTTTTCCATCCGCCTTGGCCTGCTTGAACCATTTATCCGGCGAATGATATTTCCAACCTCGCGACTCGCCAGGTAACAGGTTCAATTCCATACGCACTTCAGACCGGGAATACTCATCCTTCTGTATACTGCTCACCAGGAAGGGGTCAGCCGTGCCGGCCGGAGACCGGATGACGTAATCGTCAAACTTACATGTATTGTCGGTTATCCTTTGCTTTGCTTCTTGATTATCCTCTTTACCGACATATGCATAGATACTAACACTAGACCGCTCGGCTCGAACCAGCTTCCAACCTGGCGAGCGATCTAGTTTAACATCTTTTCCACTCCGGGCGGCAGCATTCCAGCATGCTTGGTCGGGACGTACCACTTCTTCAACAGGTTGTAGAATTCTTCAATTGGGCACAGTCCCGCCTCATGCACCTCCCCGCAAGTCTTACACGTGAACAGGCAGTGTTCCGCCGGGTGTCCCTTCCTCTCGCACTTCTTGCACGTCAGCCGCTTCCAACAGCTCCGGTCGTCATGCTTGATGGACCCACAGTGGGTGCACTTGCGCCTGGGGTAATCCTGGTCAGTTCGAGCCGGAAAACCCTTCGGCTGACCGGACCCGGCTGGCAGCCTGGACGGCTGACTGGCTTCTGCCGAGAAAAGGTACCGATACTGTTCCTCCTCAGACTCGCCCCCGGATCGCTGATACTCCTCTTCCGAGCTGGTCGCGTCTGATTCTCGGGCGACCATGCGGACGGCTCGGGCCGTCCTGGTAGATGGCGGCCGGCCTCCTTGATCCGCGTTAAATCGGGACTTGAAACGGCCGGTTCCAACTGCTGCCTTGGGGCCTCGCTTCTTTGCTCTTAGGTAGGTGCGCAACGTCAATTCCAGCTCCGTGGTATTCTTCAACCGCAGTAACGCCAGCTGGTCTGCCAGCTCCCGATCGTCCAACGTGCTGATGAAATGTTCCACGTGTTCGCGGGCGGCTTCCGACCGGCTGGCATCTTCTTTAACGGGGATATCCGCCCTCATGCCAGCGACATTTAAACGATGGAGATACTCCAGGGGGGTCTCATCCGCTCGCTTCTTGGTGTGGAAATATTGTCGCGCCGCTGATGTTCCGGATCCACAGTACTGTTCCTCGAACGCACCGGCCAATCCCCTCCAGTTTCCTCGGATTTCCCGGCTGAGCTGTTGGATCCAGTTTTTCGCTGGACCTTTCATCAAATCCCCAAAGATCAGGCATTTCTCATAGTCCGACGTCCGGTCTCTGAGAAATGCCGACTTCGTCTTGCTCAGCCATCCTCGGGCTTGGGCCTCGTCCGTGTCGCGTCCGGTGAAGTCTTTCAGCTCGGACGTGGCCGACATTCGCACCCTCGTGATCGCTCCTGAATCTGCATCAAACGCTTGGGCCGAGGCCATATGGGCTCGGCGGGCAATCCCCAGATCCAAGTCATCCGGATCGTAATGGTACTTGGCCGACTTGACGGATTCCATATCCACGTCGCTGAGAGACAGCTTCCTATTCGTTGGCCGACGTCCGGTCCGGCGACCTGTCTGGCGGCTCGGCGGGGCGGCATGGGGTTCACTCTGCTTGGACTGCACCGACTCCATGTCCTCGTCACTCGGCTCCCTCGCATAGTACTGGACTGGTTCGGACGCCTGCGTTCCACGACGAGCTGGCTGGTCCGGTGACTTCGGACTGCCGCGGCTGGCGCTCAGCCGACGCTGCTCTTCCAAGTATCGCTCCATCATCGCCGAAAACATGTTTTGCAGGTGATCCGGCACCTGAAGGCTCTCTTGAGGGGCGACTTGAGGGACGACTTGAGGGACGACTTGAGGGGCGGCCGGGCTGCCAGATTGACATTCCTTTTTGATCCGCCCATCCGCGTCTTCGTCTTCCTCCTTCGGTTCTGGATCCGCCGTCGCCGTCCGTCAGGCCTGTACGCTGTACTGGCTGGCGTTCTTCCGCTCGGGCGTACCCGGATCCTCACGTCCTCCAAGCCTCATGGCCGTCGCCACACGTGCTGCTCCCCTTGGGCCAAGCGTCATGCGGGTGATACCCACCGATGAATCAGATGAGTCCGCTTCCGAAGGGGCAGACTCGTACTGCGAAGAGCCTGAGTGTATCCCGGCCGGTCTGCTTGTTGCCGGCGGCGTGGACGGCGCCACTCCAGTTGTAGCTGTCATCTTCTTCGACGGCGGCGAGCAACCCACTAGTGGTACCAAACGGTCGTGCAGGGCGCTGGACGCCTCCTTCAACTTGTCCATCTTCAGATCAAACAACTCGTTCGGATCAAACACGCCGGTGTTAATGCCGGCTTGTTTGAGTTGATCGAATAGTCCTCTAATAAGGGACACGTGGCCGTCTGAGAGAGTTGGGGGAGAGACGGGACCTTTCAATCCGCCTATGATCTTCGGCCGTGTTATTTTCAGCATCTTATCCGTCCGCAAGAACTGCCCCAACTCGTGGAGATGTAAAGCACGCTCCAAGTCTATATCCGTCGATAGGCCGTCCTGCTTTTCTTCTTCCTCTTCGAAACGCAGCCTATCTTTGTGGGTTAGATCATCCGATTCCTGCCGATCCTGTCTCTTTAGGGGTAGGGGGCCCGATCGCGACTTGGTCCCGATCCGGCCGGCTTCCCACTCCGGTCGTATCCGACTTCAGCTTTTTCTTCCTTAATTTTTTCTTTTATATACATAATATGCATTTGTTCGTTAGGATCATGGTCGGAACCATGATCCTTCCTCGGACTATGGCGACTTGCACCATAGTCCGATCCGGCTCCATCCGTGTAGCGGCCAGCACTACAGTAAGTAGTACCGTAATCCGCCTCCGGCGGAGCCTCTAGGGGAGTAACTTCTTCTTTAATGTCAACCTCGAACTCCCCCAATCCGAGGCGACCATCGCATCCTTCCATCTTCAGCAGCATTGGGGGCGATATGCCTTCCCCCAATGCACCGACACAACATCGTCAACAAATTTGACAGGTTTAGGTCTTTCGCCCGCTAGGGACTCGCGGTGATATCCAGGGTCACCAAGAGATCCGGGCACGCGCACCATTGCGGTGTAGTCGCTCTCAGAAAATCTTCCTGAGAACACCAACACCCACGGGGGTCCCAGACGACTGACTATCGGAGGGGGTACTCCGTCCATCCGAGTCGTGATCCGATCCGGCATCCGGCCGGCTAGATCGGTCACTTCCATCCACTTGATCGTGACTGCTCGGATGTTGCATGTTGAAAGCTCACCTTGTGTACCCGTCAGTACTGGGTGGTTTGCTCTCCTGGTGGACCCTAGGGCGAAAAGTGTAAATCCGTCCACTAGGGAGATGAGGGTTAGGACTACGGGTAGCTCCTGGGCGGAAATCGTCACCGGGGAGCTCGTTGGGCAATACACTTGAACTTTGTATAGTGCCGGCTGGACCGAGAAGAGTCGATCGGCCAGCTAAACCAATAAGACACTTGAAGTTTGTATAGTGCCGGCTGGACCGAGAATAATCAATCGGCCAGCTAAAACAATAACAATAAAGGGCGAATCCCAATGTGTATGTAAAGTAGATATAACTCCACACTCTTCCACAGAAGGCCAAAATGTCACCACTTCCCAATACTTAATACCGTGTTCAAAACACGGGCGACTTGAGGTGCGTATACGAAGTCGCCGCGACTCCCGGTCAGGGGACTTCCGGTGGGTTAACTTAACCTTCCCCGGGCAAACCAAAAACAGCAAGAGGGGACCTTGTTAGCCCTCTGCCGTAAACCAATAAAAGCGACTTGTGTCTAAGAAAGCG
>MIQA02003172.1:0-15910 GCA_001887855.2 Sclerospora graminicola | reverse complement strand
AATTGGTCTGTTAATTCTTTGCAATACTCGCGATTTTGTTGAGATACTGTAGTGTTTAGAAGCGGCAATGTGCTTGATTGTTTTACAACATAAACGATGACCTATGAGAATTGCAGGTACATCGAGTTATCACGCACCTCACCGTCTACGACAAATAATTCTCGACACCTCAGCGACCAATAATGGCCAATTAATCTACATATACCGTATACTACTGCGAGTGTTTAGCTCCTCACAATGATATAAGTCAGGTTCATTGGAAGTGACATCTATATGAGCAAATTTTATGATGATGCGCGTCAACCTCGAACCCCGAATGGTGGAAAAATGGGTCAGCAACAGAACTACAAAAAAACCTTCAGCGCCGTCAGTTTGGTTGTGTTGACGACTGTCCACCACCCATACCGTAATTGCAAATCTGGCATTCCTGAGTTCGCCAATATTAAGATCCGTTAATAACGTCGAAGCCGACGGCAAACTCTGCGCAGTACCGATCGAACAATGCTTCCCACTCGTTGAATGTTACGATTTCGTACTGACGAGCAGGGGCAGATCCAGAACGACAGTATAGTTTCAATCGTGATTCATCGTACTAGCAGCATAGCGTACATTTGCGTAGCTTTAAGTGACTGCTCAAGCGAGAACCCCGACAAGAACATGGAAATATACGGTGGTACAATCGTCCTTTGATGTGATAAACAAACCAATTCGGCATTCAGCACGGGTCCTGGAGCTTCTTCTTCTTGGCTGCGAACAAATTTTCGCCATTTATTCAGCCATTTCTTTGGAACCAAAAAATACGTGGCATATTTGCTTCGTCCATTGATGGACAAATGTGGTGCTAACTGTTGTTGTCGAGTTCCTGAGCCATTTGGTGAAAATAAACCTTTCGGATACCCAGTTTTTCGCTGCAGTAGCTCTAGAATCTCTTCCGACCCAGCGATTTCTCGTTCAAGCCTCGCTTTCTTTTTTTCTTCCACTTCCAACTCCCGAGTTTTCTGCTCAATCAAAAAAAAAAATCTCACATTCCACACAGTCACAGCTCGACTTAAGTTCAAATCATCTCAATTCAGGAGCATACACGGCAATTTTTCGATACACTTCTTGGCTCAAAATTGCTCGGCGATTACGTCCTACACATTGTGTCACAGGTAGCAATGCGTCATGGGTACACACAATTCTAGCTCCCGTTTCAGATAGTGACGAGTTTGTTCCAATTTGAAGCTTTTCTACGATGTTATCATCCTTCCTTTTCGCTGCATTTTTTCGTCGTTGCTGTCGTTTAGTCCGTCGAAATTGTTGTAAAAACTGCTCAAAAATCTGGCATCTTTTCTTCAAAGCTCCGAGCCACGCACGACTGACAACGACGTAATTGGACGCAAACGATCCATTGGCTAGCTACTACAGAGCAAAACGAGAACAACCCGTCAGCGTGGTGTTTGTCTTGCAGGGCCATCATGGCCTTGTCAGGGTTAAACAAGTTTTTACCAGCCAATCGCTCCGGTATGTCCCTATTTACTCGCCAAAAAAAGGTTGACAACCCCTTTGACATACCCTTCATTTTTACCTTTGCGATATATCTCGAGGACTGACGCAGCATGTCGTCAGACTGCTTTTCCACGCTTTTGTTGTTATTTCTCAGCATAATTAACGTTTGGCGTTCAGCATGATGTGTTCAAGCCAAAGCGAAACTTACTATTGATCCGGATGCTGGTTTGAGCCCGACGCAAATCCGCTATATTACAAAAGCCATCCATGGGAGAAGTGGTTGACCACTTCTAAATACCCCAGGAAAAGAGCTCAATACAAAAATACAGTGAGTTGATGTTGCGACATTCCAGATACAGGATTTGTGCCAGATAGGGGAGTTCTCATTGAGAGGTTTCACTGTAATTACACCTTTTCCTGGTCAAAGTTGGACTAGTTTCGAACCAAAGTTGGATTTTTAGGTTTTGGAAAAATGAGGTTTCATGCAATGTCGGATTCCTTAACAAGCAAAGTTGGACTATTTTGCGTACTTAGTGGAGACATAACTGTGTACAATATTTTTAGATGCCCCGTGTCTACATGTACAAAAGAGCCAAGTCCGGTAAATCATACTTTCCCTCCGTATGGTTATGTATTGTGCACATGAATCGGATCAGTGTACGGAAACCTCTGTGCAATTTTCACTCCAGCCATTTATATTATCCGGTTATTTAGGTATAATATTACTCTAATGGCAAGCCAACTACAACTTCTATGTGAAAACATTAAACATTAGAGGTAATTAATAATTAAAATAAATTTGTAGATGAAGGTATTACAGACTGCAGCAATAATTAGCGGCGGCTTCTATATTGCCGTGCAAGACCGTCCCGCTCACGCTAAAGGAAAGATAAAAAACAATGATGCCGAGTTGCTCATGGGGGGCTAGGTATCTGGTGCGACTGATGCTGCACTTGTAGTTATCAATAGTGTTCAATAGGGTGCGTGGCGGGAGATTTTGTAATGTGACCCATTTTTAGACGTACACATTTGAAGGTTCCTTGCGCTCCAGAGAGAGTTTTTTGGCCGGGAATAGCTCTTTATATTCACCGTAAAACGCTTAAAAATAGACCAATCAACGTGCTCTAAACGATCCCCCGGGAGATTTTTATTTTTCATTCTAGCAAAGTGCACAGTTACTTTCCATACAGAGGAAGTATCAAATATTGTATACGATCCGGTGCCCCCTGCCATGCAGGTCACTGGCTTTATGAAGGGACTGAATGACGGTCCCATCAAACAGAGTCTTTATCGGGTTCCCCCAAAGACTCTGAGGGATGCTATAGACCAAAGCAAACGAGAGGAATTCAGCATGCGTTCAGCAGCAACGCATGCTGGGGTTAGTCGAAAAGCTCAACTGCCTTTCGACTTTAACATGCCGCCAGTGCAGCATGTTAACAATAACACTTTCTCCAACAGACGAAGTTCACACTTCGTCCCGAGACACCAAACCCACGCTAGGGCGCGGGCGGATGAGGTCCAGAACCTATGGACCTATCGGTTGAAGTTGCCTCGACACCGAGGCAACCGAAAAAAAGAAGTTTCTTCGCTGCAATAGATGCACGAAGATGGGCCATTACGTCCATGAATGTATGACGCCGCGGCCGGCGCCACGCAGTCAGCGAACTGGAGAGTCCGCTGGTAAGCGACATCAAGAGGGGCAACCCTCTGTTGATGCAAAAAACGTCAAAAACCAGTAGGGGCGGGGCGCCCTACTGGACGGATTATCTTACATGCCGACATCGGGCATGTGAGAATAATAGCCCCAGACGGGACTATATCCTGTCAGCATATGCAGGGTGAAGAGAAACCTATCATCACCCTGGAGGTTAAGCCGCATGGAAACGATGTCCTCATGCGTGCTCTATTTGACACAGGAGCGTCAAACAATTTCGTTAGAACCGAGGTTCTAACGTCGTTGAACTTCGTGGAGATTGAATCTCCACGAAGCATGTTGTCAGTCCGGTTAGCAACAGGTGCAACCGTGACTATACCAAAGCGTGTGATTCGCACACGCTTCGAGTTAGACGAACTGTCGTTCGAGGACGAATACATCGTCCTCGATCTTGACGACAAGTTCGATGTAATCTTGGGCATCCCTTGGATGTCCAAGCATCAACCAACGATCGACTGGGTTAACCTGTCGATCGACTGCGGCGGTCTCACAGGATCTGATCACCCTGTGAGTAACCCGGCTGTATCTAATGATACAACCGCAGAGTCAGACAGTCTGGTGGGTAGCGATGGCACCACCAGATCTGATCCGACTAGGTCAGCGGATGGTACACCCGCTGACCAAAGTCCAGAGGGACTTACACACGCAACGAACGAGTCGTTGCGTGTCAGTAATGTGTGCAACACGGGTGCAAAGCACTCCCGTGTTGAAGTTACTACTACGACCGATGACGGTCGTGGTATAGAGAATTTTCACACGGTTGGAAACACCCACCATGAAAAGAATGAAACCGACACGGAAGCAAATGACTTCCGTGTCGAAAATAAAGAACTCACGACTGCTCTCAGTCGTGGGTGCATGAGCACCATGGTAGACAGTGGTCACCATGAGGAGGAGGCCTTGGGCAGGAGTGATGATCACCGTGCAACAGATTAGACGAGTGCGTCTGATCTGACACTTGACAACCCTCCGAACTTAAGTTCAGAGGTGATGGTCCTTCCAGCCTTGAGCTAGAAGAAGTTCCTAAAGAACTTGCGAAATGATCCGATCGAACAGATCTGCGTCATAGTCGCATCTGATGAGGTTGTGGATATTCGTGAACGAATATCCACTTGGCAATTAAAAGGCATTGGGAACGAACTCGTCCCAATGAGCAAACCAAAGATCAGCGCTTTGAAGCGCAGAGATGGCAGTCGTATAAGGCGACTTCTCCGTACTACGAGGTACTTTGGGAATACGCTGACGTATTCCCAGAAGAAGTACGATGTGAGCTCCCTAAAGATAAGGGAACTAGGCACGAGATTGATCTCGTGCCTGGCACGAAGTACTGTGTCACGGGGCAATAGCTATTGCCGCGTGACCAAGTCAAAGCAATCGACGAGTTTTTGAAACTCGTCGCAAGGCGGGACATGTGCGGGAGTCAACCTCACCGCACTTTAGTCCCACCTTTTTCGTAAAGAAATCCACCGGTGGGTGGAGGATCGCTCATGCTTTTAATAAGCTGAACGCAGCCACGGTACCGGCGCAGACGCCGATACCGCGGGAGGTTGTCATCATCGATGGCATGAGCGGGAGCACGTTTTCAGTGCTCTCGACTTGAGGGATGTTTCTACCAAATCCTCATGCGTGAGAAGATATCCCTCTCACGGCTATAAGCACTCCAAGCGTATGCTTTGGAGTGGCTTGTTATGCCGCAGAGCTTCGTAATGCCCCTGCCGCTTTCAATGGATGGTCATGCATCTATTGCGCCCGCGGCGAGAATTCGCACCGAGCTATTTTGACGACAGTGTTCATCCATAGTAAGGCTGAACATGATAAGACTGATGTAGATGTTCATAAAGGAACATCTTACGTCAGGTGTTAGAGCTTATGCGCAAGCACAAGCTCTATGCAAACTTGAAGAAGTGCACCTTTGGTGTACCTGAGATACCCGTTCTTGGCTGCTTTGTAGGCAAGAACAGAGTGCGCCCTGATCCAGAAAAGATCAGGGTGATCGTTTAATGGCCTCCGCCAAACAACGTCAAGAATTTTCGAAAGTTCCTTGGGGTTGGCGACATACTTGCACAAATATTCGTGCAACTATGCCGGTCTTATTTGACCTCTTTCTCAATTACTTATGCTGATTGATTACCTTAGTAATCAATCTGATCGGAAGCGCGAGGACTTTCCAGAGTTCCTTCGCGCTTGCGTGCATTGTTATCGATTGCACGACGGTCTGTTGCTTTATACTACAGACCAAGATGATGTAAGTCGCATCGTCGTTCCAAACGAAGATGATCTCAAACATCAAATTCTGTATGAGTACCAGATGCACCGATCTCGGGGCATCAAGGTCGAGAGAAGACGTATGCTTCTCTCGCACGCGATTTCTACTGGCGTATCCAGTATAAATGGGTACGCAAGTACGTACGCGCTTGCGAGATATTCCAGCGCGTCAAGCCTGCGCATTCTGCGCAGGCTCTCTCCAATCTCTGCCGGTCCCGACAGTGTGTTGGAAGTCCATTTCCATGGACTTTATCTTTGGTCTTTCGGCTGATCACAGTCGGAAGATAGGTATAGTGGTCTTTGTAGACCACTTCAGCAAGTTGGTTCATCTTGCTGCAGTGTCAGCGAATGTCACCGCTGCGCAAACGGCGCGGATATTCGTTGACACGGTATTCCGTTTACACGGAATGCCGGAAAACATAATCTCGGATCGTGATCCGAGATTCACAGGACGTTTCTGGCAAGAAACGTTCTCTTTGTTGGGCACGCAGTTGAAGATGTCAACTGCGGACCATCCGAAAACGGATGGGCAAACTGAACGCGTTAACCGCGTTCTCGGAGACATGCTGCGTTCATACGCGCATGCCTTCGAGCAGTGGAGTGACTATTTGCCACTCACTGAGTTTGCAATAAATAACTCGTTGCATGCTTCTACTAAGCATACACCGTTCTACGTGAATGCCTTAAGGCATCCACGAACCCCAACTTTACTTGGCGGTACGCCAAATCTAAGTGGGGGAGGGACCCGCTCAAATTTTGAGCGAGTCGATGCGCAAGTTGCAGTTGCAACTTGCGAAGAGACCGACGAGTCTTTTACTGTTAACACAGTAGAAACTCAAGCAGCTTCAGAAACTCAAGCAGCTTCAGAAACTGAAGCTGCTTATGCGGAATATGTGTCTGCATCAATGCCTGCAGACAATGAAAACAAACCATCTACTGCCAATAAAGCAGTAGATGAATTCGTATTACAGCTGTAATACGCTATGTAAAAGATGCACTTGCTTCCGCTTTTGACAAGCAGAAGCAAAATGCAGATAAGACCGGAATGAAGAATTTTAATTCCTTTCAAAAAGGTGAATTAGTTATGTTATCTACAACTAATTTGCCTACACATCCAATCAGCAACTTCCCTACACGGAAGTTGCTACCTAAGTTCATTGGACCTTTCAAGGTCCAAAGTGTAAAGGGGAATGCCTATACTTTAGACATTCCCGCGGCCATGCGCCTTCACCCAACGTTTTACGTTGGGAGGCTCAAGCCGTACCGATCGTCTACGTCTTCGGACGAGACGCATCGCCACGGCGAATGCCGTGCTTCTTCAAGTCTCCCAAGAGAGACTTGTACAATCAATCGGTCTCCAACCGATTGTGAGAAGTCTGGAGAGTTTCCATCTCCGACTTTAGTCGATCAATCTCGACCAGCAGAAGATCATTCTTCTGCTGCATCACGAGATGCGCGCTCAGAATGTCGCGAATCTCGTCTCGATGAGAACGATATGTTTTCATCGAGTGGCACATGTCTTCGCTCAAGGCGTTACAATGCCTCTCGAGCTTGCGGAGCTGGTAACCATGCTCCGCAACAACAACGCCGAGGGAATTACCAACCCCCGCCGCCCCTGATTGATAATCAGGGGAACAAGCGTTACATTCTCGAGCGCTTACTATCGAAGCGCTCGGTTCCCTATAAGAAGGGGCAGCGTACCGAGTATCTGGTACGCTGGTTGGGATATTCCTAAGAGTTTGACTCTTGGGAACCGATTGAGGTGCTAAGGGCGGATGCCCCTGACCTCCTGCATGAGTTTGAGAAGGATACTTCTCCTCAAACTCAAAAGAAGCATCAAAACTAGGTGTTGATGGCTGCAAAGCATCGGTACTAGGTGCCGATGCATTAAGAGCATCAATGAGGCTCTTAACACTAGCGGGTACTGAGTAACCTCGGTACCCTCTTAGCTCCTTTTCAGTAAGACGAAGAGCTCCCTTGGGACAACAAGAGAACTACATGTTAGAAGGAACTCCGCATGAGAGTCCTTCTTTAATGCAAGTAAAATGGATAAACTCCATTTTACCTGAGCGTGAGTGCTTTAAGAAGCGCTCGCGGTTTACGTGAATTTTGCTCACGTATTCGTCGGGACCTTTGTTGTAATTTTCAACAAAGGCATTCCAACTTTGAGTAAGGGCGTCCTTGTCGTCCTTATTCTTTCGCGACCCTTTCCGGTTCGTATAATATCGAGCCTGATAGAAAAGGTCGATGAAGTACCGACGTCTATCGTCGGTACTGCGATTAAAATGATGATTGCGAAGACCTTCGCAAACATCAGGCGCGTTAATGTCAAATAATGGATATTGACAATGTGGTGGAGCCGATTTTCAAATCCATGACAGAAGTCTTGGTTGGAATCCGGATACCCACTGGCCCGGACGACCAACTATCGGAGGGGGTACTCCGTCGATCCTGATCAGCAAACAGAATCACCATTGTGGTGACTGATCTGATCCTCCCGGTCATTTGGCCGGTCTTCATGCGCGTCAGGATCTATGTTTATCTTCATCTCACCTTGTGTACCCGTTGATCGGGGGTGGTTACACTCACTCAGGTGGACTCGGTGACGAAAAGGATGATCTTGATCAGGTCGGAGGGGATGACCTTCTCGAGACAGGGGGTGTCCTCGGGTGGAAATCTTCACCGGAGAACGGGTTGGGGTCGATACTTAATCAGTATCTAGGCACTGATCGGGAAAGTTCGTCCGATCAGGCCAGCCAATGAGAGAGAGAGATAACAAGAAACCAAGAAAACGCGATCAAACCACGATCTTCCACAGTAATCCACAAACGTTATCTCCACAAAACCTTTTCCAATATTAATGACGTGTTCCAAACACGTGTGCGTTGAGGGTGAGGTTCGATCACCTAAACAAACCCGTCGGGGGTCTTCCGGTAAGCCAAAATTGCGTCTAAGCGCGTCTTAACCGGGAATTAAGTTGAGCAAGAGGGAACTAGTTAACCCTGTGCTCCCAATGACCGCGACACGTGGCGGAGCGACTCTTTGCTTAGGGGGAAAATCAAAACCTGTTATTATATATGCAATGTCCTATACCTAGTGTACCATACACCAACTCATGTGCCTGATTTATACTTCGACCCTGTTCACTTTGTCGCACGGTTGCATAGCACCACCTTACCCATCCTGGCTACCGAACAAAACTCATGCCTAACTTATACTTCGAACCTATTTACTTCGTCGCACGGTTGCGTAGCACCACCTTACCCATCCTGGCTGCACCTTCAAGCTGTTCTGTACCACTTCTGCCCTGATCACGGCCGGACTTCTATAACGATCTTCAACCATCCCGACCTTCGATAAACAACTTGGTGCCCTTCGGACACTTGTTCACTTCATATCCAGCCCGACTTAACTGAGAACTTCACCAGCCTTTGCGTCTGGACGCCGGTTTGAGGCTGATCAGCCCCGATCATGATCGGCATAGCGATCAGCCGAGTGATCGGGTAGTGATCAGGGCGATCAGCCCTAGATCACTTCGGAAACTCTCTGGGTCACCATCACAACGACTTTGTTCGCCCGCTCAGCCATACTCCTGACCTTCATCCCCTGTCGGGTTAACCATTTCACACCGATTTCAGCCGATCGGGCCTGTTCGGGCCTTCTCACGTCATTCCTGGACAAATCCATCGGTCATGATCACTTGCCTTGACTTGACATTACTCGCACGACTCGCCATTCCACATGCCCCATTCCATTCCACATCTGATTTTCGTATTTTGGGGCATAATCAGTTGGCTTGGCCGATCGGGCCGGAACTTCGTATCATATTCCACTTCAACGTCTGCAATGTTCATAATTCGGCCCGATAAGTGTCTCCGATGTGCCACGTCATCATTGCTGCGGTATCTTAACTTGTCTCTGCCGATCTCGTCATACATCCACGTGAACTCCACTCAATAAACGTTATCCCGATCGCGATCGTGATCGTCGCTGTTCTGTTAGTGTCTGGGACCGGGCGTAGTAACTGTGCTTGGCTTATTCCTTCATATCATGAGCACCCGTTGTCCACTACCTTTTCGTCGTATGCTCGATCAGCCTGTCCCACCCATCAACTGTCTCACGTTGATGGGTGTTCCATCGTCACCAATCAACGGCCATGTGTGGTCCACCTCATTCTCAACATTTTTTCAGATCGCTTTACCACAAGAGCGCATCTCACCTCCAGACGCTCCACGTCCTCGCAGTACGAATCTTGTCATGAAGCAGTGATCATGGTCGAGACGGTGGTCATCGAGCTGTTGCAAATGACCCACCATCTCGACCATTGAACTCTTCATCGCCTCGATGCATTCGTCTGGAAGCAAACATGGAAAGTCATATACAGATCGCAGACGAAACAAATGGGACGAACATACCTTGATTGCGAACAGTAACAGACAGCGAACAAATCAGCGACTGTAGAGAGGCGACGGTATCCGAAGGCTTGGAGAGGCGCAGAGCAGCGAGATCAGCAGACAGCTGATCACGTTCCATTGGCAGAGTCTGGACGTGGCTTGTCATGTCTTGCGAATCTCGGTCAAGTCAGTGTGGTAAAGCGATGTTAAAATAATGTTGAGAATAAGGTGGACCACTCATGACCGTTGATTGGTGACGACGGGACACCCATCAACATGAGACAGTTGATGGGTGGAAAAGGCCGGTCGCATATACGACGAAAATGTGGCGGACAACGGGTATTTGTGATGTGAAGAGACATGTATTTGTGATGTGAAGAGATCAGCCAAGTACTGCTACTACGCCCAGTCCCAGACATTGATGGAACGGTGGAGATCACGATCGCGATCGTGATCACGTTTACTAAGTGGAGTTCCCGTGGATGCATAACGAGTTGGAATTGCAGCGACTGGTGACATGACGCATTGGAGGCAGTCACCTAACCGATCTATGATCAGTGCAGCTGGTGAAGTTGATTATGACACGAGGTTTCGGCCCGATCGGCCTAGCCAACTACTTTTGTCCCCAGAGATACGCAGATCAGACATGAAATGGAATGAAACACGTGGAATAGAAGTTGTGTGAATAATGCCAAGTCCAGACAAATGATGATCACCGATGGATTCGTCCAGGAAAGATGCGGAAAGTCCCGATCAGGCTCGATCGGTTAAATCAGCGTGATCTTGTTACCCCGACAAGGGTTAAAGGTCGATGAAATGGCCGAGGGAACACGCGAAGTCAGTGTGATGGTAACCAAGAGAGTTTGCGAAGTGATCGAGGGCTGATCACCCTGATCACTACCTGATCACTCGGCTGATCGCGGTGCTGATCGAGATCGGGGCTGATCAGCCCCAAATCTGCGCCCAGATGTAAAGGCGGATGAAGCTCTCAATCAAGCCGGCTTGGATCGGCCGATCACGGCCGATCGCGGTGATGATCACGATCGGGGCTGATCAGCCCCAAACCGGCGTCTAGATGCAAAGGCAGATGAAGTTTTTAGTCAAGCCGGGTTGGATATGAAGTAAACAAGTGTCCGAGGGGCAGATCGCAAGTGTTTTCCAAGTTGTTTGGCGAGAGATCGGGATGTTGAATATCGGCATAGAGTTTGACCATGATCAGTCGAGGACCGGATCGGGATCAGTCGAAGATCAGTCAGAAAAGGGTACGAATCAGGTTGAAGATCAACGAAGAACGTTCTACGAAGATGCTGGAATAAATCAGGTGGCAAGAAGTTCAAGGTAGAAGTAGGTAAGCCACATGGGTTGGCGTAGGTTACATTTGGTACTGGATTTTTTAGGTTTATAATATTAATATCAGGTTCTGTTTTCCCTCCAAGTAAAGAAGTCGTTGCGCCACTTGGCGCTACGTTTGGGAACGGGGGGCTAACAAGGCTCCCCCGTTCATTTGTTCCCGGACGAGACGCGCATAGGCGCACTTTGGCTCGACGGAATTCCCACGACGGGATTTACTTGGGTTAAACACCCTCACGAGGTTTTGATTTCCCCCCTAAAGCAAGAGTCGCTCCGCCACGTGTTGCGGTCATTGGGAGCACAGGGTTGATTAATCCCCTCTTGCTCAACTATTTCCCGGTTAAGACGCGCTTAGACGCATTTTGGCTTACCGGAAGGCCCCCGACGGGTTTGTTTTAGGTGATCGAACCTCACCCGCAACGCGCACGTGTTTGGAACACGTTAATAATATTGGAAAAGGTTTTGTGGAGATAACGTTTGTGGATTACTGTGGAAGATCGTGGATTGATCGCGTTTTCTTGGTTTCGTATTATCTCTCTCTCATTGGCTGGCCTGATCAGACGAACTTTCCTGATCAGTGCCTAGATACTGAATAAGTGTCGACCCCAACCCGTTCTCCGGTGAAGATTTCCACCCGAGGACACCCCCGTCTCGAGAAGGTCATCCCCTCCGACCTGATCAAGATCATCGTTTTCGTCACCGAGTCCACCTAAGTGAGTGTAACCACCCCCGATCAACGGGTACACAAGGTGAGTTGAAGTTAAACATAGATCCTGACGAGAATGAAGACCGGCCAGATGACCGGGAGGATCAGATCAGTCACCACAATGGTGATTCATCTGATTCCGATGCTGATCAGGATCAACGGAGTACCCCCTCCGATAGTTGGTCGTCCGGGCCAGTGGGTATCCGGATTCCACCCAAGACTTCGGTCATGGATTTGGAAATCGGATCCACCACAATGGTGCGCGTTCCCGGATCACTTGGTGACTCAGGATATCACCGTGATTCATTTGATGATGAAAAAAATGTGAAAATCAAATTGGAGGAAACTTGTTCGGGTGCATTGGAGGAAGGCGTATCGCCTTCGATGCTGTTCATACCTAAAGAAAGCGATGGTCGACCTGGTCCGGTGGAGTGCCAGGTCGAAATTATAGATGAAACAACTCCCCACATGGCCCCGATCGGGGCCGATCTGGGTTATAGTAAAGTTAACTATAATCCGGGAAAGGATCGAGGTGCTGACCTCGATCCTATGCATAAGAAGAAAATGGAAAAAGAATGGGGACTGATTGATATGATCTACCTAAAAACATGGAACCAAATTGTACTGAGATCGCCGCAGAACTGAACCTAGATTTGGTGAAAATCATGGGGTTAGGATGATCAACCACCTAAGGGTGGCCTTACAACTATGCCCAAGGTCCCTGAGCCAATGCAGTTGATGTTGGCACTTACGATGGGGCGTTCTCTGCAATAACTACGCCGACCATATCAACTTTGATCTGACCAGGGGCGATCAGGTCGGCATTGAACGAGAAACGCCCTGATCAGGTCGGCATCGGCCGGAAAACGGTCGATCAGCCTTTGATAAGTCCAAACACTTTCGTTTGTGGATATGCGTTTCGTCCAGTCTGATGGAATCTGATCATTCTGACCAAAGTGTTGTCGAATGAATCCGCCCGATGATCGAGCTGATCAGGCGTTCCGACCGGGGCGACCTGGTAAACGGTCCGACCGATGATATGGATATGGGATCGGTCGGACGAAGAGGTGAAATAGTTAAGTATACAGTATTGCTATATATCTTGCCTCTCCAACACTTTTCGTCACTACAAGATATTGCATAAAGGTACTGCTACAGAAGTGCTGTGATTTCCGTGGGGATTGACGTTTCGAATATGGTAACGACTGCTCAATCGGACAAGAAGTCGAATTTTGCCATCTCAGGTACATTGAATTCAACGAGCAGTTACGCTTCAGAGATTCACTTCCTCTTGCAATGCCAAGATCTCGTATATTGGTCGTCGTACTGAATTAGCATACTACAATTTGCTAGTTTGTGACGAATGCCAAGATCTCGTACATTTTCGGTCGTCGTACTGAATAGCACACTACAATTTGCTAGTTTGTGAAGGATCCTCAGGCTTATGCTGCTAAGTCGCAAGCAAACCTGTTAAAGCTATGCGAGCTTCAGCTAACGACATGTTTGTGACCCTAATTAATGATCTTGTGGTGTCTTTGATGACGTCACTGCTTACGCAAACTCAAGAGCAACTTGATGATCACTGCACGAGTCTCATTGGAAATATTATATTATTTCAGGGTGGGTGGCGTTTAGCATTACTTCTTTCATTCTCACCGGTAGATCCCGCGACCAAGCTTTCAGCTAAAAAGGACAAGTTACTTAATCGCTTCGTGACGTTCACAGTGCTATGTTTATGGAGAGATCAAGATGATTGACGATCGCCAAAGAGTTTGACCATAATCGGTCCAGAAGTGGTACGGATCAGTTTGAAGATGCAACAAAGATGGGCAAGGTGGTACAAGCGCAACCATGCGACGACGTGCGCCTTTTATTCGCATCAATCACGACGTGTTTTCTCGCTTTGTAGCCATTGAAATCGTGTTTCTACTATGGAACGTCTTCTCCAAGCAGACTCGGAAGGATTAGCGTTGGTAGCAGAGCAATTGCGTCTTTGGTTACCTCGTTGCGTTTCCTACTGAAACTGCCTATGGATTAGGTGCCAACGAGCTCAATTCTGACGCGGTATTATCGATTTTTACCGCCAAAGGACGACCTCTCACCGATCCCTTTTTGTCAATGTCCCTGCAAACCAACTGTATACTATCTAAAGGGCACAACCACCAATAGCTTTGGTATCTCTTCTGGTTATGGACTAGCTCTCTCGTTTGGGTGCGTGGCGTTTGGTGTCGCAACGTCCCTCAATATGGTCCAATATTTGACTTCCAGAGGGGGGTGCAATGATCGAAAAATCGTGATCAATGCCGTGTTTCAAAAGATATTGCGACTTAATGCCACCGCAAGAGCAAATATGAATCGAGGTGAAGTCGTGACGTTAGCAGGAGTGGGCAGTGAACGGATCATGGATGCAAAAAGAAGCTCATTGTGGAAGAAGATCGACAAGTGGGACCAGTTCAAAAGCAAGTTTACGTCAAATACCTGGCTGCGTCTGGATGGAATGGCTACTTTCTCGTCGTGACTCTTGTTGTTGTCTTTGTAGTTGCTCAATTTGTGCTCTTTTCGAGCGATTGGTTCCTAAGTCAGTGGTCAAAGAAGGCTCTCAAGTTGAGTTAAAAGAAGGCGTTGGTTATATACGCTAGTATTGTCATTTTCTCGTTATTATTGACATTTTTCCGATGCGCGTATTCCATGGGAATTTGTATGCGATGCTCTGGACGTTTACACTTGAATTATATCCGCAAAGTCCTCGGTGCTCCCGTGCCCACGTTTTTCGATGTTACTCCCGTGGGTCGAATTCTCAATCGCTTTTCACGAGATTTAGACCATGTGGACAATTCAGTGCCTTACCACGGCTTGTGGTTCTTGCTTTTTCTCTTCCAAATGGGTTTAGGCTTTCTTGTATGCGCTGCCACGAACCCGTACGTGCTCATCCTGTACATTCCTGTGGCCTACGCGTTCAAGTTTGCAGTGGGGCTGTTCCAATTGTCGTCGTGAGAACTTAAACGGATGGATAGCATCTCACGCACGTCGTTCCTCAACTTGGCCTCTGAGACCATGTCGGGTCGAAACGATCCGATCTTTTCACATAATCAAACGGTTCTCTATCCACTGTCAAGACTTGATAAATCACAAAGGGGAATTCGTCTTCCTGTTCCAATCCACGACACGGTGGTTTTCTTTACGCACAGATCGGATTGTGTCAGCGATTATCCTTTGTGTCGCGATCTTGGCGATTGCTACAAGGACCAGCTTAGGACCGACGATGGCGGGATTAGGACGGACGTATGACGCATAGCTCCCGTCGAGTTTTCAACGGTCGATTGTGTTAGCCAGTCATCGAAAATGTAATGACGTGTTTTGAACGGATTACGCACTACGATACGCTCACGAAAGAAGGAGATGAGCGTAAAGATTTTCAGCACACGAAGTTGTCTCCTGCTTGGCTACAGACTGGCCGCCTTGTATTTCACAATGTCTCGATGCGGTACCGACTAAAGCTTGTAGATTTGTCGCCAAGAGATCGTAAAGTGTTTGAATTGCTTGGCAAAACTTTCTGGCCTGGACAATTGACGTTGTTCGCGATAGCAGTTCCAGAACTACCGCTCGACTTTCGATCTTGGGACTCTTGCGATCAAAGAACCATGGTGTTTTGCTTGCAGGTGCCCAGCTCATTACGGAAGTCGTGTTACTGGACGCAGAGAATTTAAAGCGATTCAGCAGTCTCGTGCCAAATCTTGTCCGCCAGCTGCGCACTTTGCTCTCGATGGGATACTCAGGCGAGTATGATGTCAGTGGGATTGCCGACCCCTTCTTGCAGGTTGCCATCTTGAAGCTTTGCGGCTATTAGGCAAAGGAAGTGAAGAAGCTAGTGAAGCAACGAACGATGTCTTGGCCCGAGTGGCTACAAACACCGAAACAGCCAAGACAGTGGGCAATGCGATCCTCTATGAATGCGTACAGACCATCATGACTATTGAGAGTGACAGTGGCCTT